>CAUYRH010107367.1:0-14213 GCA_963574655.1 Perodicticus potto | reverse complement strand
TCTGGGTATATACCAAGTAAAGGAATTATAGGGTCAAATGGCAATTCTATTTTTAGATCTCTGAGTGTTCTCCAAACGTCCTTCCAAAGCAGATGTATTAGTTTGCATTCCCACCAGCAATGCAAAAGTGTTCCCTTTTCTTCACATCCACGCCAGCATCTCTGGTTTTGGGATTTCATCATGTGGGCTAATCTTACTGGATCTGGTTTTTAACTACTTTGTCTTGGCACTGTCCCAGACCTATGGACTGACTTCCAGATTGTCTTGAAAAAGATCCTATATGCTTCACCTTTCCCCGCTCAGGTTCCCTAGTGACAAATTTTCTACTAACAATGTTGCTGACCTGTGGGGAATGAAGGAAGTGGTGGAAATTTCCACTCAACAACACTTCATTTAATCTTCTCTGCCTTTGGTTTTTGATTTTTGCTGGTCAATATCAGTCAGATGTCGCTTTCTCTATTCTCCTTGCACCACTTCTTTTTTTGCCCTAGGCAGACTTCCTCTTCTGGGGTCTTGCTGCACGTGGTACATCTGACTAGTGCGCTAACTACATTCAAGCATTGCCATTGGCTTACATGTCTCTGAACCTTTGTCTTCAGGCCTTTTTTTGGCAGGGA
The DNA here is from genome assembly GCA_963574655.1 of Perodicticus potto. Classification (NCBI taxonomy): domain Eukaryota; kingdom Metazoa; phylum Chordata; class Mammalia; order Primates; family Lorisidae; genus Perodicticus; species Perodicticus potto. Next base: position 13,596 of record CAUYRH010107367.1, on the reverse strand, counting down.
AGGTCTGGTTCGTGTCTGCCCCAGCACCTCGCATAGCACCTCCAATATAGCAGGTGCTCAGCTGTATGCTTGTCGAATGACGAGTGAAGACATGCTGGAAATAGCAAAGAAAGAAGCATGTTAGGAAGTGCCTCGTTGCTGTAAGAAAATGAGATTTATTATTGATTTCTTGCCCTTCAAGGGTAATTGTTTTCCTCCCCTGGTGGATTTTCAAGTTTACTCTAGAAACCAGAACAGGAGGGGACCATCTCTGTGGCAGCAGTACCACCTTCATACAGGAGGTGGCAGGCGAGCCCAGCCTCCCAGTTTCATAAAAGCTACAGAAATCCCCCAAATATTTGCCAACCCTAAAAATGAGCATTGAGGGTAAGAACTGGGCTTCGAGGCGAGTTCTCTGGCTGACTCCTGTGAAAAGGAGCCTCTTGGAGAGGGTGTTTTGAAGGGAAAATATAGCAGCTACTCATGCAGGGGCTGTTCTTCATAAATTCCCTTTGAGTTGTGTTTCTTGAAACGCCATGGAAAAGGGACTCAGTATAAACCTTTCAAGCTCTAAATGATTCAGGACAACATCCTTCTTGCCTGGCCAAGCTGGAAGCGTGTTTGCTTTGGAAATCATTCCCGGCTCTGTGGCCCCTGGTGGCACCTCCTCCCCCGCCCCCACCGCGGGGAAGCTTCTGGTGGAGTGACACCCCTCTGTGCACAGGTCTGCGCTCTCCACAGAGGTCAGTAAAGACCTTCTGACTTGCACTAACTGGAAAGAGGTGCAAGCCTGACAAAATGGCCTAGGGAATTGCCAGCAGATGGTAATTTGCCAAATAGCTCTGTCACAGGGCCGAGGAGGCCTACCAATACTCAAAGTCAGCCATAATTGCTAAGGGAAGGCCAGCCATTCCCACCGTAGACCCCGGGGGTGGGGCATAGGTGTGGCTGTGAGAAGAGGAGACACACCTTCTCAAGCCTGTGCTAAAATAGATTTTAAGGTCAGAGACCCCCTCCCCCGTTTTTCTTCTGACCTAAATCCTCCCCTGGAACTGAGCTGGGCTCTGGGCCAGGGTGTCAGCCGTGGACAAAGGCGCCCTGTTTTAAAGCCTGGCTACTGTGTTTCCCTGCACTAAGTCAGCGTGATTACACAGAAAGATCCAAAGGTGGCAGCTGCCTCAGTCTTACCTCCCAGGACACCAAACACATTGCCCCCTCATGTTTCTGCCACATGGCTGGGGTGGGAGTGTGATTAGCAGCAGCCCCCTCTTCTGCCTCCAGTCTGGCTGGCCACGTGCTGGGTGCGGGGCTGGATTCCTCCTTAGCCAGGCTTGCCCTAATTTTTCTGGCTGACTGGGGAGCCAACCATTACTCACTGCTTCTCCTCAGGGTCTTTGGACCGTGAGTGAGTGACGTCCTCTTGATGCCCATTCTCCCTCTCCTCTGCCTCCTTCTCCCCCCCACCCCCAGTGCCCCAGCCCCTCTGTCCCTGGTATTGCAGGGAGAATGGGAAAGGCCTAGGCAGGGCTGAGCTACCCACTGCCATACAACCGTGGGGATCCCGACCCTCTGGCTCTGCAGCACGGTTTCCGCTTCTGGAAAGTGGGGATAATAACGTATGCCCCACCTAACTTGCCAGCTGTCTAGAAGGCAAGCTCAGAGATGGTACTGGTGACAGATGGGCGAGCATTCAAGATGGACGGGGCTCTCTGGGCCTGGCAGGTGGAGAGGATGAGAGGGACTTAGGTGTGTGCTGGCGATGTCTGGGTGTGCTAGGTGGGGAAATGGTAGAAACAAGGGCACAATGACAGGCATCCATGAGGCATCTCTAAGTGACAGAAGGCACATCATTCTGGCTTACCCCAAAGCCGTGTGCGCCTGTAATGGGGATGTGGGCCTAAAACCTTGGTAGGAGGGCCCAGTAAAGAGTGCCTTGAAGGCCTGGCTGATTATACTGGGCAGTGCTGGCAAGTTTATGAGAAAGGATCACCTGTGAAGTAGTGTCAGGAAGGTTAATGTGGCTATTTGTGTTAGAGAGAGGGTTGGAGGGAGGGGAGAGGGGCCCATTTAAGAGCCAATTAGAAGTTCTCAGCCAGTGGAGAAGGTGTGTGAGATAGCAATGGGGTTGGGGGAACAGATGCAAACTATTATGCCGGAAGTCTCGATAGGACTTGCCTGAGTTTAGGCCATAAATGAGGAGAGTGGTGAGGCCCGGGCTGGACAGGGAGTTCAGCACCTGAGGTAACTGTGTCCGTTTGGTCACATTTAAGCAGGGGCAGGTGGCAAGGAGAGCTCACAGTAGGATAGGACTCCCCCAGCAGTCTCCTCACCATTCTGGTCCCCTTGCTTTTCCAGAAGGTACCCTTTGCCCTGACTCCATATCTTGACCCAGCTCTAGCTGCCAGTAAGCTGAACAACTGGGCCTGCTGGCCTGGCTCTCTGCTGAGCCCAGCCCTGGCCAGAATGGTCTGTGCCTTTGGCTGGGCTTTGCTTCACCAGGGGCTGGTGCTCCTCTCCCTGCAAAGCCAGGACTCAGCTGTCTTGAGGGGAGGCAGAAAACTCAGCCCCATTTGGCAGGCTGCTTTTGGGAAGTGGAGACCAGGAGTTCTGCCCAAGAAGGAGGGTAGAGAGACAAAGATGGTAGGAAATTTTCGGAGAAGAACAAAAGGCAGCAAAAGGCATTTTTCCCCTCTAGTTCAGGCCCTTTCAGACAGCTGTTTATATGATTGATGGCGACATTTATTTGCTGCAGTTTTCTGGGAATCACCAGTCTCCAGTCAGCACTCAGCAGCCTGAGGAGAACACGGCTAGCATTGTGTAGCGTGCATTTTCATTCTAAGTGAGTTGTAGGTGCAGGCACAATACTGATTGGCAACACAACTGGCACAAGAAGGTCGGTGTTAGAGCCCAGAAAAGGAGTTGGGGCTGGGGGAGGTCCAGCTTCTGCAGCTTCCAAGTCCCCTCCTCCCTTTAGACCTCAGTCTTCTCATCTGTAAAATGACAGTACTGGGCCTGATGGCCTCCAAGCTCCTTTTGTACCCTGACATTCTGTGTTTTTTTTGTCTTTTTGTTTTTTTTTTGTGCCATGGTCTCAGCCTGCAGCAAGGTTTTTTGGGGAAAATTGCAAGAAAAAGCACAGACTTTGCCATCTGGACAAGGCAACCACTGAACTGGCTGCGCCCAATCTGTCTGGGGCTTTTGGATCCGTCTCGATTCGCTGCACAGAGTCTGGTCAGTGAAAACCCTCCCACTGTCCTCTGGTTCCCAGCAAAAGTCTGTTTTAAGTTTTTATCCAATACTTGAGTCTGCAAAAAAGAAAAAAAGAGAGATGGTCAAAGACTAATTTTCGAATATTTTAAAAACAATGAAATCTTTTTGCAAAGGCAATTTTATGTAGAATTAAGACAGATAAAGCTATGGTGGAAGGGATATAGAGGCCAGCTCCACAGCCCCCTCTCCACACCCACCTGCTCCCCATCCCTGTCCCTTACAGAACCTGCAGAGCAGTACAGTTTGTAAGTGGACGACCAAAGGGTCAGACAATGCACTCACAAGTGTGGGGACAAGTGAGCTCCCTGACGCCATGTCCATGTTAAGCCTTCCCCCTATATAAAGTCACCTGAAGAACCAGTATGTGAATTTTTCTGGATTTGCCATGAAACTTTTGTTGAAGATACACAATGTGTGTTTCATTGAATATCACATGATATTCACTGTGGAAGGCCCTCCCCACTCCTCTTTCATGAGACGTTTCTTTGAGCAGTTCATATTAGGAGAAACGTTATCTTTTCTCCAGGAACTGAAAGTCTCTCAGCAATTTGTTCTGTAACAAACAAGAACACACACAACTTGTTTCTCCCTAGAGGAACTTCGCCATAGTAAGAGGCACACGACCGAGTGCATTTCCCTCTTTGTGCTGCGTGCATGGCGGGGAAGATGCTGTGGACCCAGGCTTGATGTCCATTTCAGACTCCTGTGTGTCATCTTGTACCTGACAGAAAACTAACAATGGCATTTGCCGATTTCCCCTGCTCCTGGGGTTCTAGATTTAAATCAGCTCCCATTAGGTGCACCGATGCAATCTCTAGAAGGTGGACATGGTGTGGAAGTCGTCCCAGCTATGCTGCCACTTGCCGCTGGCCAGTCAGCACAGTCGTGGGGTGTGGACATTCTGCAGTGGTGAATCACCGTCCAGCTGCTAGTTCTGCGGGTGTCACGGTCCATCAGTGGGGTGCGTTGCCTCCCTGGTCCTGGGATTGGAGCTTTGGCAGCATATTCTTAATTTCAACAATTCTAGGTGCTCAGCTTTGGTTCTTTGCTCTCCTGAGAGTGGCAAAGATGTCAGCTCTCCTGCAGCTTAGTTAGACGACTGCATTAGGGTTCTGCTCATCACTTTTGATGGCCTAGCCCAGAGCCGCCTTCTCCTGCCATGCCCATGATTCATTGTGTAAGCATATAATTCTCTGTATTTTAGCCTTTTTGTTTAAAAAAATCACTAACCAACAAAAATTACTTATTGGGTACAATGTACACTATTCTAGTGACAGGTACACTAAAAGCCCCGACTTCACCACACTCTGATTCATCCATGTAAGGAAAAAACACTTGTACCCCCTAAATCTCTTGAAATAAAAAAGAAAGCCAACAAACAAGAGTGGATTCTGTTTTCCCAACTGACGTTCTAAGTCACCAGGATGCTTAGGTCCAAGTCTTTTTGTTCCTTGCTCCTTGTTGAAGCTGCTTAGGGTCCATGAGCCTTAGTTTCTACGTGGGTAGTTCCATGACAGTAACGACCTCATTGTGATGTAATTCTTTCCCCACTGGTTCCTGCCTCCCTCAGTGACTCACATCTACTTGGCAGCTTCACAGCCAAGTGACTCACATCTACTTGGCACCTTCCCCTTGCCTATCACTCAACCTTCACACCACCATGGAGGCCAGTAGGAAAGGGCTATGATAGGTATAAGGTCACAGGGTGACTGCCATGGTGGGATATATGTGAAAGGTGGTGGGAGCCTAGGTAGAATGTTCTAGATGGCTTGAAGGAGTCAGATGAAGTTTTAGGAGTACATGACACCTGAGCTCTGAGGAATGAGGTATGGAAAGATGGGTGAGCAATGGAAAGACTTGACCAGCAGAGGGAGAAGCACACGCAAGGGCAGGAGGAACGTGTGTGGTGCTTGGAGCGGAGATGGCATGTGGTCCAGGGCCCTTGGAGGTGAGGTGTTGGTGCTGGTGGGGTGGCTGCACATGAGGCCATCTGGAGGGCCTGTATGAGAATCCTGTTGTGCCCTAGGGGATGTTAGATTTTTTCCCTCAGATGTGTGAGCAGCAGGGTGACCAGGCTGGAGGGATGGGCTAGAAGAGGCTGCGATGGCAACTCAAGTACAAGGTTATTGGGAGATGGTGTGAGGGGGCAGTGATATTGGTGGGTATGTATATTAGAGCTGTTCAGTGTTCAGGTGGCAATTGACACCTTGGATGTGAATAATATTTTTTTAAGGGTAGAGACTTGGGAGGAGGGAGGATTTAAGAGAACAGCAGGGAGACACATCAGTACTTAAAGGAAGAGAGACCAGACTTAAAGAAAGGGAGGGAGAAGCAGCAGGAGATAAAGAAGGAAAATCAAAGGAAGATGCCATAGTTAACAGGGTCAGAACTGCTTGGATATCCAGTAAGGTGAGGACTGGAAAGTTTCCTTTGGATTTGGCAGTTCCATTCCTTTTCTACTATGTGAGGGTTGTCTGGAAAGTATCCACCCATGAACTAGGAAAAAGATGTATATGCTTGGATACTTTCTGGACAGCTCTCATACTATGTGTATTGGGTGCCTAATATATGCCTGGCATTATTCTTAGAGCTTAGGCTGTATCAGTGAATAATTCCATCCCAATGAAGGAAGATAACTAAGGAAGAACCAATACCACAGACTAGTATATTTAGAGCATTTAGAAATACATTTATACCTTACCTGTAGGTAACAGTGATAGATTAAAAAGTGTAGAACATATGTATAAAGGGGAAATCAGGAACATTGGGGAGGATTGCAGTTTTAAATACAGTACTCAGAAAGTAACATTTGAGCAAGGACTTGAAAACGGCAGGGAGTTGCAATATATGAAAAAGTTTCTGGCAAAGAGCTCAGCCATTGGGCTCTATGTGCTACAAAGATCTTATCACTGGCTTGTTCTAGAACAGTAGCAACGAAGCCAGGGTGCTGGAGTGGAGTCTGTGCAGTAGAGCAGCAGAAGAAACTGTTAGGGGGCAGGGGTCAAGTGTAGGGTGGAGGCAAGTCTTCCAGGGCCTGGTGGGATAAAGAAGGAATTGGGCTTTGGGGAGCCACTGTGGAGTTTTGAGTCAAGGATCAATATGGTCTAACTTCTGCTCTAAAGAGATCTCTTCTGGCCACTGTGTTAATTACAGGCTATAGGGAAGTTAGGGTTACAGGAGGAAAACAGCACTGGTATAGTGATCCAGGCATGTTGGCTCAGGGTGGTGGCAGTGGACGTGGTTAGAAGTTGTCAAAATTTGGATATATTTCGAAGATCAAGCCATAAGAATTCCTGAAGGATTGAGATGCGGGATGCAAAAGAAAGAAGAAAGAAAAACAAAAACAAGAAAAAGATTAAAAAAAAAAAAAAAGAAAAGGCATTCAATAAAATCCAGCATCCTTTTCTAATTAGAACACCAGAGTATAGCCATAGGTGGCACATTTCTTAAACAGATTGAAGCTATCTCTGACAAACCCACAGCTAATATTTTACTGAATGGAGTAAAACTGAAAGCTTTTCCTCTTAGAACTGGAACCAGACAAGGTTGTCCTCTGTCACCATTACTATTCAACATAGTGCTGGAAGTTCCAGCCAATACAATTAGACAAGACAAGGAAATAAAGGGCATTCAATGGGAACAGAGGAGGCCAAACTCTCCCTGTTTGCTGACAATATGATCTTATACTAGCGAACCCCAAAGACTCAACCACAAGACTCTGACGACATGATCTTATACTTAGAGAACCCCAAAGACTCAACCACAAGACTCCTGGAAGTCATCAGAAAAGTCAGTAGCCTTTGTGCAGCCTTTGTATATGCCAAGAACAGCCAAGATGAGAGGCTAATTAAGGAGACAACTCCCTTCACCATAGCTTCAAAGAAAATGAAATACCTAGCAATTTACCTAACAAAAGAGGTGCAGGACCTCTGTAAAGAAAATTATGAAACCCTAAGAAAGGAAATAGCAGAGGATATTAACCAGAACATACCATGCTCATGGCTGGGAAGAATCAACATCGTTAAAATGTCTATACTTCCCAAAGCAATTCACCAATTCAATGCCGTCCCTATTAAAATACCAACAGTGTGCTTTCAAGACGTGGAAAAAATGATTCTGTGTTTTGTATGGAACCAGTAAAAACTCCATATAGCTCAGGCAGTTCTCAATAATAAAAACAATGCCAGGGGCATCAGCCTACCAGATTTTAGGCTGTACTACAAAGCCATAGTGGTCAAGACAGCATGGTACTGGCACAAAAATAGAGACATAGATATTTGGAATTGAATAGAAAACCAGAAATGAAACATCTTGCAACTACCTAATCTTCGATAAACCAAACAAATTCACCTAAATTGAATAGGGGAAAGACTCCCTATTCAATAAATGGTGCTGGGAGAACTGGATATCCACATGTAAAAAACTGAAACTGGACCCACACCTTTCTCCACTCACAAAAATTGATTCAAGATGGATAAAGGACTTAAATAAATGTAAGGCATGAAACAATAAAAATCCTGAAAGAAAGCATTGGAAAAACACTGGAAGACATCAGCCTGGGGAAAGACTTCATGAAGAAGACTGCTATGGCAATTGCAACAACAACAAAAATAAACAAATGGGACTTAATTAAACTGAAAAGCTTCTGTACAGCTAAGGAGACAACAACCAAAGCAAACAGACAACCTACACAATGGGAAAGGATATTTGCATATTTTGTAACAGACAAAAGCTTGATAACTAGGATCTATAGAGAACTCAAATTAATCCACATGAAAAAAGCCAACAATCCCATATATCAATGGGTAAGACGCATGAATAGAACCTTCTCTAAAGAAGACAGACGAATGGCTAACAAACGTATGAAAAAATGCTCATTATCCCTAATTATGAGAGAAATGCAAATCAAAACCACCCTGAGATACCATCTAACTCCAGTGAGAATGGCCACATCACAAAATCTCAAAACTGCAGATGCTGGGGTGGATGTGGAGAGAAGAGAACACTTTTACACTGCTGGTGGGACTGCCAACTAACACAACCTTTTTGGAAGGAAGTATGGAGAAACCTCAAAGAACTCAAGCTAGACCTCCCATTTGATCTCGCAGTCCCATTACTGGGCATCTACCCAGAAGGAAAAAAGTCCTTTTATCATAAGGACACTTGCACTACACTGTTTATTGCAGCTCAATTTACTATCACCAAAATGTGGAAACAGCCTAAATGCCCACCAACCCAGGAATGGATTAACAAGCTGTGGTATATGTATACCATTCAGCCATTTAAAAAACGAAGACTTTACAGCCTTTGTATTAACCTGGGTGGAAGTCGAACATTATTCTTAGTAAAGCAGCACAAGAATGGAGAAGCATGAATCCTATGTACTCAATTTTGACATGAGGACAATTGATGACAATTAATGACACAGTGGGGATGGGGAAAGGGGAGAGCAGAGAGAGAAAGAAGGAGGGAGCGGGTAGGGAAAGGAAGAGCAGAGAGAGGGAAGGAGGGAGGGGGGTGGGGTCTTGGTGTGTGACACACCTTTTGGGGGCAAAACACAATTGTAAGAGGGACTTTACCTAACAAATGCAATCAGTGTAACCTGGTTTCTTGTATCCTCAATGAATCCCCAACAATAAAAAAAAAAGAAAGCATGCTATAGTTATATAAGATATTACCATTCAAGGACACTTGTGTAAAGGATAACTCTGTATTATTTTTACAAATTCCTATGAATAATAGAAGCTATTTTAAGGGTAAAAGATTTTTTTAAAACTCAACCTCTAGAACTTTGCCTCCCAGGTCTAACAGGGCCCACATGGTTGATGAAGTCTGGACCAAGGGAGCCTCCACTAGCCTACAAATAAATGTCTAGCAGACAGCTGCAAATGCAGAGATTGGAACTGAGGATGCAAGCATAAGTGCCTGATCACAAAGACACCAGTCTGCTGGGAATCACTGGAAGACTGTGGGAACAGATGCCAAAGACAGAGCCTTAAAGAATTCCTATGCTCAGAAGGGAGAATTGATATGGCAGACAGAGAAGGCTCAGCCATACAAACAGAAAAATGAGGATAAGGCATGGAATTAAAGAAGGAGCAATTCAGGGAGAGGAGATAAATGATTGGGAATTGGCACTTAGGCAGCACTCAGATAATGTCTGTGCTGAACAAGGTCAAAATGAAGTTTGAGAAATGGCCACTAGACTGTACAATGAGGACATGACTTATGACCAACATAAGGCTCATTTCAATCAGGTGGTGGGTTCAAAGGCAGGATTCCACTGAGTTAGGAGAGAATGGACTACTTTAAAAATTAATTATATAATACTACAACATTGATGAACTTTGGGAAATACTATGCCGGTCATAAATTATCATACATAGTATGATTTCATTTATACAAAATTTCCAGAATAGGCCAATCTAAAGATATAGAAAATACATTAGTAGGCGCCTAGAGCTGGGTGGGTTGGAAGGAAAAGGGGAGTGACTGTTAATGGGTGAAAGGTTTCTTGTTGGAGTGATGAAATATTCCAAAATTGATTGTGGGAGGCCAAGGTAGGTAGACAGCTTGAATTTAGGAGTTCCAGACCAGCCTGAGAAAGAGCAAGACCCTATCTCTACTAAAAATTGAAAAACTAGCCAAGAGTTGTGGTGGGCACCTATAGTCCCAGCTACTGGGAGGCTGTGGCAACAGGATCACTTGAGCTCAACATTTCTGAGTTTGCTGAGCTGAACAGTTGGAGGGGTGCCTGTAGTCCCCAGCTATTGGGGAAGCTGATACAAGAGGATCACCTGAGCTCAACAGTTTGAGGCCAATATATGGTATCCTATATGAAAGAATGCTCAATAACAGAATAATTTCATAATGTTGAATAACTCTGTAGGGAGTTTTTAGGAATTTATACGGAAAGTTAGCTTTTGCTTATCTGTGGAGAAGCATATCACAAAATAACCTAACAGCCTAGGCTAGCTTATTCTTACCTAACATGTTTTTTAAAAAATCTTTTTACAATATAATTATATACAGAGTCAGAAAACATATAAATCAGATATATGGTTTAACGATCACCACTCAGGTTAAGAAAGAGGGGAGGGGAGGGTAAGAGAGGAAAGGGGAAAGGATGGGAGGAGAGAAGAGGGGAGAAGAGATGAGATTGTGGGGATGGTTGTGCAATTCTGTGAAAATACCTAGAGACCACTGAATCATATGCTTTTAACAGGTGAACTGTATGGTATGTTAACCTTAATAAAACTGTTATTACAGAGTTAATTATGAAGTACTTTGTATATGCTAATATACACTCTATATTTAATCTACTCTAAGGCACCACTGATTGACTGTCAGGTACATCATTATTTTATGTAACACAAGAAAAGGTAACACCCTACCAAATATATATATATACATAGAGAGAGAGAGAGAGAGACTCTCACTTTGCTGCCCACAGTAGAGTGTCATGGCGTCACAGCAACCTCCAGCTCTTGGGCTTAGGCGATTCTCTTGCCTCAGCCTCCCGAGTAGCTGGGACTACAGGTGCCCACCACAACATCCGGCTATTTTTTTGTTGCTGTTTGGCAGGGGCCGGGTTCGAACCTGCCACCCTCAATATATAGCGCTGGCGCCCTTCTCACTGAGTTATAGTCACCGCCTTTGTTTTTTAAAGAGTTTCACTTTGTCGCCCTCTGTAGAGTGCCGTAGTGTCACAACTCACAGCAACCTCAAACTTGAACTAAATCGATTTTCTTGCCTCAGCTTTCTGAATAGCTGCAACTATAGGTGCCCACCACAATGCACAGCTACTTTTTTTTTCTTTTTTTAGAGATTGGGTCTCGCTCTGGCTCTGGCTCTGGCTCAAACTGTTCTCAAACTTGTGAGCTCAGGCAATCCCAGAGTGCTAGGATTACAAGTGTGAGCCATTGTGCCTGGCTTCATCCTACCAAATAAACCAAAGCTTTTCTTTTCCTAAAATTAAAAAAAAAAACTAATAAAATAAAACTCAACCTATGGACAAAAAAAAATAAGAATTTATTGTTACAAAACAGGCACTAAGTGTCAGTTTCAACTTTGACAATATGAAAGTAAATCAGAGATAACAGAAGTTGAGAGTCAAAGAAGAGAAAACAAATGAAGGGCTCAGCACCTGTAGCTCAGCATCTAGGGCGTCAGCAACACACACCAGAGTTGGCATGTTTGAATCCAGTCCGGGCCTGCCAAAGTACAATGAAAACTACAACCAAAAAATAGCCAGGTGTTGTAGGGGGCACCTCTAGTCCCAGCTACTTGGGAGGCTGAGGCAAAAGAATCGCTTAAGCCCAAGAGTTTGAGGTTGCTGTAAGCTGTGACGCCAGGGCACTCTACCGAGGGCAACACAATGAAACTCCAAAAAAAAAAAAAAAAAAAAAAAAATAAAGGACAGATGCCTCAGTATCCTCCTCTAACAAACCAGAAAGCAAAGCAAACACTGCAAATAGTTGCTAGTATGAGATACACAGGTATAAAGATATTCTCTAATGTTATAAAGTATTAATTACTACTTAAAGAACCAGAAATATTAATATAACTATATGAGTGACTATATAAGACTGGGGAAGAAGATGAGGTAACATAAGAGAGCTATAAACTAACCTATCGCAGAAAAACTGGTAGGTAATGTCTAAAAAGGTAAGAGAATACAGGACTGTCAAACAAGCTTTGTACTGAAAATTATTTGGTAAATAAAATATAAAGAGAAAAAGTCTATCAACTATGGTAGGTAAGAGTAACTTTACTATCATTCCATAAAAAAGTCTTCGAAATTTTTTAAATGGTCAAGACAAAAAACTGTTTTTCCTAGGGCTACACATTTAGGTAACAAAATTATAACAAAAGTCAATATGAGGATGTTGATCTTATAATGAAATGACAAAGAAATTATTTACTCATGGTTTTTAGTAAGGACTAAAATCTCTGCTTGCTCCCCTTCTCTTTCGCAGGCTAGCGACAACCCCTATCCCATTTGTATTTTCATAAACTACTGAGCTTTCCACCTTAACAGTAGGGATGATCGTGGGGAAGGGAGAGGACTATGACTGGGAAAGGCTTATAGGGTGATTGTCAAAGTTCTATTTCTTAACTGAGTGGTGGTTATTAAACCATATACCTCTGATTTACATGTTTTTCTGGCTCTGTATATAACTGTATCATTAAAAGATTTTTTTTAAAAACATGCTAGGTAAGAATAAGCTAGCCTAGGCTATTAGGCTATTTTATGATACTCTTCTCACTCCACAGATAAGCAAAAGCTAACTTTCAGTATAAATTCCTAAAAACTCCCTACAGATTAATTCAACATTATAAAATTATTCTGTTACTGAGCATTCCTTTTTTTAAATTTTTTTTGAGCATTCTTTTATATAGGACACCATATATTGCCCTAAGATTGCACAAGGTAATTTAATGCAAAAAATATGCCACAGCAACTTAACTCTTGTTTATACTAACTAGCCTACCATAAAACTGTTTGATTATAGTCAGTTTCAAAAACTACGACATCATTAAGGACAATCTGTACCTTGCTTGTTCAAAGAGTTTTTTTCAAGAAAATACAAAGAGGATCAGCACCTGTAGCTCAGCAGACAGGGCGTCAGCCACATACACAGAGTTGGCGATTCAAACCCAACCCGGGCCTGCCAAATAACAATGACAACTACAACCAAAAAATAGCCAGGTGTTGTGGCAGGTGCCTGTAGTACCAGCTACTTGGGAGGCTGAGGCAAGAGAATCGCTTAAGCCCAAGAGTTTGAGGCTGATGTGAGCTGTGATGCCAGGGCACTCTATCAAGGGTGACATAGTGAGACTCTATCTCAAAAAAAAAAAAAAAAAGAAAGGAAAGAAAAGAAAATGTGTCAGCAAAAAAAAATTCACTACTCCATATAAGCAAAGAAAGAAATGGCAAAAAATTTCAGGATTAGCTTTTTTTTCACAACACTGGAAAATAACCCAAGGCTTGTAGCACCTGGGGAGCATTTATTAAAGAAAAACAGCTAGATCTTGGTGAGAATGGTAAGCTCTGTGGCATTTTAACTTGCTGTACTCCTATCCCATGTTCTCCAGCTACATAGCAGCCTTGAAAAATAACAGCCTTGGCTCGGCACCTGTGGTTCAACGGGCTAAGGTGCCAGCCATGTACACCTGAGCTGGCGGGTTCGAATCCAGCCCGGGCCGCCAAACAACAATGGTGGCTGCAACCAAAAAAAAAAAAAAAAAGTGACCGGGCATTGTGGTGGGCGCCTGTAGTCCCAGCTACTCGGGAGGTGGAGGCAGGAGACTCGCTCGAGCCCAGGACTTGGAGGTTGCTGTGAG
>CAUYRH010107359.1:0-13768 GCA_963574655.1 Perodicticus potto | reverse complement strand
CTGAACCCATCCCGGGCCTGCTAAACAACAATGACAAGTACAACAAAAAAACAGTTGGGCATTGTGGCAGGTGCCTGTAGTCCTAGCTACCTGGGAGGCTGAGGTAAGAGAATCACTTAAGCCTAACAGTTTGAGGTTGCTGTGAGCTGTGACGCCACAGCACTCTACTACCGAGGGCAACATAGTGAGACTCTGTCTGAAAAATAAATAAATAAAGTATATAAAATAAATACATATATAGTTTTCCCTCTGTATCTGTGGGGGATTGGTTTGAAGACTCCATAAGTATTATCAAAATCTGTGGATGCTCGTCTCTTACATGAAATGGCAGAGTATTTGCGCATAACTATGCACATTCTCCCGTGTGCTTTAAATCATCTCCAGATCACTTATAATACCTAAGAAAATGAAAATCCTATGGAAACATTTATTATAATTTTTTAAGTTTTTTTTTATTGTTCTAATCATTGTATTTCAATTGTTTTTCATCTGTGCTTGGTTGTATATCCAAATCTGTATAAGGGATGAAGAGACGTTAGGTATTACTAGAAAAACATGCCATAAATGAGAAGATGGTGTCTTTGTACACATAACACTATTCATTTTAGAGGCACACAATAATGGGGATTTTAGATGTACAAATGACAATGCTATAGAAATGTTCTACTCGGGAGGGGAATGACACTACGACGTCTTCCCTCTCCTGCATCCAAATATGCAACATTTCTGTAATGGGAAATTGAAGGGTCATTTTATATTGTATTCATTCAACAACAACAGTAATGTTTTTTACTAGTGCCTATTAGGCTTCCGACACTAGTGTGGGGACTTGGGATAAATCATTGAACAAAATAAAGACTGTTTTTCCCTTGTGGAAAAAGGATTGGATTGTATATTCCGATGAGAGAAGAGAGCTACAAGGAAGTAAACATGAACTAGGTCAGGTGGAGATAACTGATAATGGAAAACAGTAAGGAAGGTTAAAAAAGAAGGGACTAACGGTCAAGGAGGGAGACCAGGGAATAAACTGGACTTGAGTCTTTGATAAACTGGAATTTGACCAGAGACCGGAGGGAATGAGGGTGCAACTAAGACGTGAATATCTAGGGGAGAGTGCTGCCAACCGAAGATGTGGCGAGTGAAAAGATGCCGAAGGGGGGCATCCTTGGAATCTATTTCATGCATAGTAAGCAGCTGGGTATGGCTAGAGCAGACTAGATGAGGGAGAGCGTGGACAGAGATGTGGCCACAGGGGTTTCAGAAGACTTGATCCCTTAGGACCTTGTAGATCACTGTAAGGAATTTGCCTCATCTTCTGAAGGAAAGGGTGGAAGATTGACTTGTGTTAACAGATCGTTATGGCTGTGTATTAAAAATGACCTGTAATTGGACGTAAGGGCAAAAGCAGCTGTCAATTAGAAGACCATTGAAATACACGCATTCAAAGCAGGAAGCAATGTTGGCCTGCACCAGCATGCTCGCTGGTGATAAGTCACAAGATTCTGGTGAACTTGAAAGGCAGAACTAGCAAGACGATAGAGTCTCTGAAGACAGAATGTTTTCTAATGGCATTGATGAACCGGTAGTAGTGACTGTTCATTTAATACTTTCACAATGAAAGGAAGTAGATAGGGTCTCTTGATTTTGACTGAAGAAACACTAAATAAGATTGAGATTATGAGGAAAGTGTCAGCTGCATTGCACACATACCCACACACAATATCAGGGTGTCCACAAAGTTCATGGGCAATTTATAATATCAAACGATTTTAAATTGCACACGAACTTTGTGGACACCCTGTGTGTATGTTTGTAACAGTGTATGTATAAACATAGCGTAATTCTTTAGAATATACGTGAATATGCGTATGTATATGTATGTGTGTACATATATGTGCACGTTTATGTATATATTCTGAGAAAAAATGTGTATATATGTGTGTGTGTGTGTACATATATATATTTCTGACAAAAAAAAAGGCAAGAACTCAAACATTTTCTCTAATAATTTATTCATGGGCTTCTCTTGCTGACATGGAATTCTTTTTTTGTCAGTCAGACTTTTTCTTTCTTGACATTCTCTTCGTTAGTCAAATTACATTTGCCATTAGGCAGAGTTTTCCTTTTCATGTATTTTTTTTTTCATGTAGTAAACAGGCATTTATGTACAAGGCACTGCTTTCATATAGAATTAGGAACACTACGTCATACTGGTTAATATATACCTCATCTCGTTCACTTATTGTGTTAAGACATTTATACTCTAAACTAATAGATCCGACATGTACCCCTGCATTACGCACCCTAAGTGTGATCCCACCATTCGCCCCAAATATGGAACACTTCCCGAATTTGCGTGTCACCCTTGCGCAGGACCCTGCGAATCTTCTCTGTACCATTCCAGTTTTAGTAGATGTGCTGCCAAAGTGAGCACAGAGTTTTCTCATACCACGTTTTTATCTAATCGTTTTAGGAAGGAAGACTTTGTTTTGCTTTGTAAAACATTCTTAGTCCCCAGTGATCCCACACGACTGTTTCTGAGAATCGCAGTTTTCCTTATTTGCAGGTAAATGTCTTTCCTACTTTGTCTCCTTCCTTTGTCTTGGTCACTACCTACCGTGTTTGCTCTGATTTAGCTTTCTTTTCTTTCTTCCTAAATAAAAGCGTCCAAAACTATGTTTTGTTTGTTTGTTTTAAATGAGAAGAAAAATTGCCTCTCAATTCTGCAACTGCTACCCCTTCACACCAGGCTGTTTTCTCCTTGATTGTGAGCTCAGGGCAAGTCTAGGGATAAAGCGCATCAGATACACAGGTGCGGCTGAGGCTGCTTTGCTCTTTGAACCGTAACAGAAATAGTATAACATTACGTCCTTCAAGGTGGGATTTGAGCATCCGATTGCCATCTCAAAATACATGGTAAAAGTGGTTCTAGTTTAGCGTTCATTTTCTTACTAGGGAATCTGTGTCTGTCGTTTTGGAGAATGGCCTTCATTTAACATGTTCCCTGTGGTCTTTCTGCGGTCTAGATTTCTAATACTCTCTCTCATGCTTCAGGGCAGGGTGTGGGAAAGGAGAAATGAGTAGTTTACAACTCCATTTCTATGATATCAATTTTATTTTTTCTTTAATGTTTCCTTTTTTTTCTAGATACCCAAAGCTTTCCTTTTTGTTCCTGTAAGACAATGTGTTTTGAATGTAATTCTTTAGAGTGTATTAGCAATATGAATTATTCATTTTTTAGAATGAAACAGTTTTAATAACTAAATTTTAATCAACCTTTAACTGTTCCCTTTTAGTGTTATTGAAGGCCATAGTAACAAGTAGAAGTAATAAACCATTCATAGATCTGAACCAGTGATTATTTCATGAAGACAGGAGTTACCACCCCAAGACTCTCTAGTGCCTTCAGATTTACCACAAGCTTTTTGGAGGAAGCCACCCCTGAGGCCGGAGGAAAAGATTTGCCAGGGATGAACTGGCCTAAGGAAAGCTTCTATCAACACTCCCCTTTTCAGTTAACCAATATATCTTTATTGCTAGTCCTTTTCAGTTTGATTAATTGCACAAATCTTAAATATATGTACAAGTCCAATTCATTCATATTTTGCAAGATCGATATTAGTTTTTAAAAGTGTACCATGACTTGAAACATAATAATAAACATAACAGAATCTCCAATAACATAACTTAACTGATTAATACAACAAGAAATATTTCATCAATACAAAAAAATCTCAAGAATATTCTCAAGTGTTAGAACACTCTGAAGAAAGTATCTAAACTTTTCTAATCGTTATATTTTTAAAGTTCACTAAAAACAATTTTATACCAGGAAGTTTATGAAAACAATGCCTTTTTGTAGGTTTACAAAACCAGGCATGCTGAGAAGAGAGATGCCTTTTGAGAATCCCAACTTCTCGTATCCACAGCAATCATAGCTATAATTTTAGCATGGCTGACAACAGAGAAGAGATTAGATCATGAATAAGTGTAAAGAAAGAAAGTTTGGTGAACAACTAGGAAAACAGTGAACCATTTAATTCTTATTGATATGACCAGTGGCCCAATAAATCTGAGACATATTTTACAGTGGCCGCGTCACTGAAGCGGGCATTGCTGATTACAAAGGGACAGCTACTTCAAGCTGTAATTTTACCAGTACTGACCCGTGTGAAAACACAGTGTGAATTAATTCTGCCTAAGCACCAAGAAACTGCTCATGGTGTAACTCTTTCTCTTCTTACTACATTTTTACTTACTTCTTTGTGAGTCTCAGAGCCCATTCGTGCTGCAGTGCCCTTTAACAGGTGCATACTAACAATAAAACAAGATCATTCACACCACAACACGCATGACACTTGATAGCTTAGTATATGGAACCCCTTTGAAAAAGTTATATCATATAATTACATTAAACTTGAGCTAAGAAAAATAATCTTTTATGCTGTGGTTTCAAGCATCAGATTTTCTTTAAGGGGGTTAGGGAGCCGGTGGAGAGGTCCTCCCTAATCCTGCTAAAATCAGACTTCATAACCACTCATGTATCTTAGCTCCGATTTTGTTTAACCAAACATTTTGTTTTTATGCACATCTTCAAACAGAAGAGAATCATACATCACAGCTTAGTACACTGTCACATTGGATATTAAATGTCTCATACAACCGTTAAGGTCATGTTGACATGGAGCATTCCAGTTATTGTCTTTCTTGTGAAAGATAAAATGACCTCATCTCCTGCTTAATGAAATCAATGCATGAGCTTTTCTATGCCCAAACATGGAATGCATCACATAATTGCGTAGCTTTTTAGAAAAAATAACTTTGTATTGCACGTACCTTTCGTGTTTTATCACATTGAATTCAAACATTATTCTTTGGTTAAGGAGGAATAAAACAAGATCCACCTCTGGCTTTCAAACAAGATTTTCTTGATTACCTTAAAAAGGGGGCTGTGGATGGAATTCTGGGAGAATAAAAAGTGATATACTAATCTGGCTTTTAACTAAGTTAATTACATGCTCGCCTTACCAAGATGATGACTGTAACAGTAATCAGTTTTCCTCTCTGTTTGTATCTCATCATGACCCCGTGCTCCAACAGAGGCGTGGCATAATGCCGTATTCTCCTGTAATAATCCCGGTTTAACGGCAGCTCATGTTTTTACTGAGAGCTAACTCAGTGCGCAGCAGTAAATACTTCCCAGGAATTCTTTTCTGTTGCTCATTCGGCAGTCATGGGAAACAGGTCCTAGCATTTTACAAGTGAGAAAACTGGGGCTTAGACTGGGTGAGTAACTCAGCTCGTAAATGTTAGAGCCACGTCTGTTGGTCCACAGAGCAGAGCTTTACACTATGCTGCTTCACCTCTGTGTGAATATTTAAGGTCTTAGGGAAGCTTTTATTACAAACTGGACTGTTTTCATCCCCTGCGAATGCTGACCAGAGGTTTAATTCAATAAGAAAGTCCTAAAGTTATAAAGATTATGATTCAACTATCTTTGGTAGTTTTTTTTTTTAATATGACTATATAATTTTTAATTTTTTTTTCTTTCAGCAATAACGTGAAGGTCTTAGCTTCCTTCAAGTTAAAATTTGTCTGTAATGCAAGGACATGTTTGCTACATGGACAGAGTTTCTTGACCTTGTGATCTTTTTCTGTGAGATCCATGCCAACTTTTGAAAGGTCATTGTAATTCCTCACCTTGAGGTTCAAACTGTCTTCAAGGAAGAAATTTTTGAATATCACCATCCCTGTCTGTGACAATAATGTATTGAGAATATCCTCTATTATGTGCTCTGGGGAGACATAGTGGAAACCCTAAAATGTTTTCAACAACTGCTCATTCAGCCAAGCCTCCATTAGAGTAACCTATGAATTCGAGAGTCTAGACCACGGCCAGGGTGCTTCTTTTCCACACATTTCCAAACTATGTAGCTTCCGTAGGACTGCTTTCATCATGATTTCCTTCTCTTTATGAAATCTAAATTTCCTACTCCATGCTGGACACTCTTGTTTATTAAAAATAACTGTGGGCATCTTCCTTATCATCCATGACCGTGAGTGTGTGAGAGGGTAGTCAAATTCCTTCGCTATTGGAGAGCAAAAGTTTCATTTCAACTACCTCAGCTTAGTAAGAACACTGAAGTAGGTATTGGGTTCCCTTCTTTTTTAAAATAAGACTCTGGACATAACCCAAGCTCCCTTTGAAGATGGCAGGAGAGGAAGAGAGTCTGTGTGGCTATTGTGATGTAACTAACAGGAGGAATCTTGATTAGGCTTGTTTGGCACCAAGCGCAGAGGTTCTGTTTCCTGCACCTGCAAAAGCCGGGAGTTTTGGATGGAGACCCTTTCATTATCTTCATCCTGAAGTGACGGTCTGAGCAATGCAAGAAAATAACCCCACTGAGTAAATGGAAAGGGAATATTCCTCTTTGTGAGCATCTAATCACACAGGTGTGACATATCCCTTGTTGACCCTTTCACTGCTGGCTTCCCACACACACACATCTGCTTTTGGCTCTTGACCACATCTGTTTAATAATATTCCTCTGAAACTGATTTTGTCACTGTAAAATTGTTTCAGCTCACAGTCGTGTACAATTTGGCACAGGAGTGGCATGCCTAAATTTCAGCGGGGTGAATAAATCAGTCCACTTCAAAGGATGCAGTTTCACTCATGAATTTGGGAGATTCAAGTAGTCCTCTTCCTTTTGTTATTAAAAGATGACATAAGCACAGAACAAAAAACTATCTCCTTGGGAAGAAAATCAGTTTTGGAGACAGAAAATGTGTCCATGTCCACTTCCACTGCTAGTGCAAACAGCTTGCACTGCCGGCACGGGCAGAATTCCCAGAGCAGTGCAGGGAGTGTGGTGGGGAGAGGAACAGGCTCGGGAGCAATCACTCAGGTTCTGCCGTTTGATCATCTTTCCAAGGATGGAACATTTTAGTGGAAAATGAGTATTTTGTACAAGTTGGCCAAGCATATTTATTATTTTCACTGTAGCAGCTTCCGTTGGAGATTTAATTAGTCATAGTTATTTTGGGGTACATCTATTCCAGATAAACAAATGACCGTATTCTTATTGTGCAAATAATTGAGGCCTTCTCCTCATATGAAATCTGAGTACAACGTTATAGCGTATGAGCCCCTGGAAGACAGTTGAACCAGTGATGACTGTTTACCTTAAATGTCATGAATTACGCACCTTCAGATGAGAAATCAAACTTATAGAGCTTCTAGTCCAACAGCCCAACATACTCAGAACCTGTCCTAAGAAACATCAGGCCCACAAGATGCTTCAGTAAAGCTTTGTGGAATGCTCTGTTCACGAAAGTTGAGGAAAGGATCTGTCCAGTAAGAGATTCGTAAGACAAACATGGGCCTCACAATTTCTGAGAAAATACTGAAGAAAAGAAACCTATGGGGTATAATGAGACAATTCTGTGGCCATAGAACCCTTTTATTGTACAAAATAAGTGTTCAGAGGGTGTAAACTTAGTATTTCACTAAAAATGCCCAGTCATTGCCAGGTAACTGAGTCGAGTCAGGTCCAGTGTGACCAATGATCTATTTAATTACCTTTTTTGCTCAGTTCCTGCCTTTTCTCTGAATTGGCCGATGGCTCCTCACCATCCTGAGGGTCGTTACAACACCCTCCCAGCCTCCTCTTCCTCTCCTGCCTCTTTGCAGAACATGTTCCCCACAGCAGGCAAAGACTCTTCATAAAATTTTAATCAAATGATGTTGTTCCTCTGCTCAAAATTGCCAAACCTCAGACCCCTAGAATGACATCGAAGCATGGACCATGAGCTCTGAGACCATGCCGAACCTGGGCTTCATCTCCGGGCCCCAGCCTTCTCTCCTGATTCATCTTCTCACTCCTGCTCAGGCCGTGATGATCATTTTGTTTTTCTTTAAACAGCATGTTGAACTAAAGCTTATTAAAATGTTTCCACTTCAAGCATGCTGTCCACTCAGAGCTTTTAACTTCCTTCCTGCTATTATGACAATTTCTTATAAATAGCCCCATGATTCCTTTCCTCGCATCATTGAATTCTCTGCTCAGACATTACTGTATCAGTAAGGAGCTGTGAGATTCTGCCTCATAAAATAATACATCTGGCTGTTCCTTTTTCTTTTGCCCCTGCTTTATTTCCATCTTAGTTTGTGTCAGTCCGTATTAGCTATATGAGGCTGGCATTTTTTTTCCCATGAATTTTGTCCCTGATAGAAATATTTGTTAAATTAATGAAGGAAAAAAGGAGAAATAAATAAGTGGATGTTCTTCCTCTCAAATAGTCATCTCCAAAGGATGTACAATAATGAGAATACGTAAAATGAATTTTCATGACCCGCCCCTCAAAAAATCAATGGAGCCTTTCAGTTCAAAGTTTATAATTTTAGCCACAAAATAAAATCTGTAAGAGAATGTTCTCTCCACATTGATCACCCTACAGCTCATGGCTCTTTAACTTTCTACCACGCAAAATGCTCTTAGGACTTTTTCTTATGCAAACTACAATTACTTTTATGTTGTTGTTGCAGTTTGGCCGGGGCCGGGTTCGAACCTTCCACCTTCAGGATATGGGGCTGGGGCCCTATTCACTGAGCCACAGGGGCCACCCAAGTACAATCACCTTCTGACTTGCTCTCCACCCTCCTGTGACGTGTTGGCTGTGTCTCCATGTGCAGTGTCTGTCACAGAGGCCCGTGAAGCACAGGACAACAGGCTCCGTCCCTACCGTGGATGGCAGCGCTCCCAGGGCTAAGCCATATGTACACCATACTGCACAAGAGCCTTTCAATGATGAATTAGATTTTTATTTTGGTTCATTACGCCTGGGTTTTCAGGCAATGTTCTGGATTTCATGCTTTTGTTTGTAATGAGTCATGGCCCCCTTGACAAACAAGAGAGTAATTAAACTAACCAGGTTATCAATAGAAGCTTGTGATGGATCTCGGGTTGCATATGGTTATTTCATCGTCAATAATAGCTGGATATCATAAAAGATTACAGCTTGTTAGTGTGACAGGGAGAGAGAGAGGAAGGCCTGCAAGAACAATAATGAAAACACCATCTTCTCTGTACCTCTCACCAGTAAATCAGTGACAAAGAAATGGGGTTTCATTTATAGATGCATTTTATGTATTTTGTTGCCTTGTACAGGAGGGCATGAAAGTTTGCTTCCCCCAAATGTGTTACAAATGATGAAATAATTCCTTATATTGTTTGTGTACCATTTACGTGTGTGTTAAACTGTATGTATGTTGTGTGTATGTGCATTATATGATAATGTTTCTTATGTGAATTTTTTTTTTTTTTTGCAGTTTTTGGCCAGGGCTGGGTTTGAACCCGCCACCTCCGGCATATGGGGCCAGTGTCCTACTCCTTTGAGCCACAGGCTCCACCCTCTCATGTGAATATTTTTAGTAAATATCATTTTTCACCAAGTTATTAGCAAGTACTTTGGCAAAAAATACTTGCTTTGCCCTTTTCTCCCAGAAGTATAAATTGAACCTTTACGACTAAGAATAAAAGCACCACAGAGAAAGAGTTGCTCTAATTTCAAAATGAAGTATCATCCTTTACTGAAAATGATGAATTTGCCAGGGTACTTCTACAAGGAAAGGCAATGTTCCCTTGTAAGAATGTTTACAATTTTCATATTCACTGCATATTGGAATAACATTAGACCTTGTACTTTTTCTTGCTTTCCAAAGAAACCTCAACTATGTCCAGAGTGCCACTTACTCTGGTCGTGTTTCCGAAGGAATTAGTACCCACATCTTCCAGTTCCCAGTTGCTCTAATTCCTCTTCCCTGCTGCTGTAAGATTTTTGGTTTCCTGGTTTTGGTCCGGTCTAACCATTTTGTTTATCCCCTTCTAACACTGTATTTACACGGTATATTCATTGCATTTACTGCCTATAGTCTGGTGCCCGTACCCACCCCATTATAAATGTGAACAGCATCATGTCAAGGCATTTGACTGCCCTGTGCCTGGAGAAAGGCCTGGCAGGTGGAATAAGCTGCACACCAAGG
The DNA here is from genome assembly GCA_963574655.1 of Perodicticus potto. Classification (NCBI taxonomy): domain Eukaryota; kingdom Metazoa; phylum Chordata; class Mammalia; order Primates; family Lorisidae; genus Perodicticus; species Perodicticus potto. The sequence goes on along the minus strand of CAUYRH010107359.1, from coordinate 3,723 downwards.
TCTCTGACCTGCTTACGTGTGGGCACAGGTGGGGAAGCCTGGAATCTGGAAAGAGTCAGGGTGTAGAGTCAACATGACTGACTTCAAATCCGAACTCTGCAACTGGGTGGCTGTGTGAACTTAGATAAACCGTTTACTTCTCTGAACGTCAGTGTTCACGTGGGCATGATGGGTGATACTATCTAGCGTGCCGGATAACTGTGAGGAACTCGAGAGGGTAATGCACCTGCTCCCAGGTACCGCTCAGGCAGCCAGAGCTGTTCCAGGAGTGTCGTGCAACCACAGGACCATGCAGGGTCCCCCTCACCAATGCCATTTTTCCAACAGGAAGCAAGGCCAAAACGGATTGCATTTACTCTACACTCCCCGGGAACATTCATCTATTGTTCAACCTAAACAATGAAGCTGAAAGTGACTAGTCTAGAATTCGAAGCATAAAGCACAGAAATTATGCTGCATTGGCTGATTAGGCATAAGACTGTTTAAGGGAATAAGAAGATGTGTGTGTGAGGTTTCTGCTTAAGATTATTTTTACTTACCCACCAGGTTTCTTCTGTTTGTTTGTTTCTTTTCCAGTTGCCCCTACGATTCAGGAAATTAAATCTGGCACCGTGATCCCCGGCCGCAGTGGACTGATCAGGTGTGAAGGGGCAGGTGTGCCGCCCCCAGCCTTCGAATGGTACAAAGGAGAGAAGAAGTAAGGACTGAGTTGTTGTTACTGTGTTTCGAGCACTCTGATCTGAGCTAAGGCGTTTGTGTTGCATATGCTGACTTCAGGCGGTTTCTTTAGCTGTCTGGAATGATTCCCAGCAGCCTCCTCTCCAGCAAGCAAACTGAAGGAGCCCACGTGGGGGTGGGGGGTGCGTCCCCGAGAAATGCCCACTTTGGCTTACACAATCCCAGATATACCTGCAAATCCCCCGTCACAGGCGCCTTTCGCTTCTTCCCCTCCCACCGGAACCAGCACACCATTGCTCTTGCTGGCAACCAGCCTTACTCAGAAGCAAACCAGTTCGCAAGGGACCTGGGCACAGCTTCCTCCAGGGCCAGGAAGGCGGTAGAGGCCTTGCCTCCACCCGGCTTCCTGCACCTGCCTTGTTCTCCCCAAAACAGCTTAACCCCTTGTTTCACAGGATACTGTGTTTTGGCTATTCTATCACTAATGAGGCTATTGAGGAGACAAAATAAATGGTTAAAAGAATAGACGTGTGTATTTGGGGGCTACTGTAATTCCAGTTCTGTCTGAGTGCCCCCTGGAGAAGTCCCAGAAGCCTTGGCAAGAGCTCCTGAACAGGGAAGGCAGGACTTGACAACTCCTGTTCTGCGCCGCCGGCCCATTCAGAGTCCTCAGCTGCCCCTGTCACACCGTGAGGAACCCAGAGGCCCCGTGGGTTTGGTGGAAGATGATGCAAAGGGAGAGTATAGATTTTGCTTCCAAAGTGTGGAGTGATATAACTGTGAAAATGTTAAGTTAAACCGTATAAAACTGCCCTTTTTTAAGTCAAGAAAGCCAAACATTGACAATTCCACACACTCAACAGATACATATGGGGTTTGCTTACTTATGTCGTGGCTCATACTTAATTCTAGCTAAATATCTGAATTAAAAAAATAAAGCCTAGTGAATCACACAAAAACTTAGACATTGCTACGAAGGATAAGAAGGTGGTAGAAGCAGGTACTTTGCTTCTGAAACTGGGATCAAAAGATAATAGAGGCTGTCTCCTCTCTGACCTCAGAGTAAATAAGAAAGACCGTCCCCATAAGTATCTCATTTTTTCTCAATAACCCCTTGTGGTTTTTGCCTATAAATCTTTGTGGCTCTTTTATGTACAACAGTGACAAACTACTTTATATATCCTTCAGAGTCCCTTTTTAATTAATCTTTATCATTAATTTCTTTAAAGATAACAATCGGAATCACTCCTCACAGTCTGTGTCAGAGCTCCTTTGCTAAAGGCCATTTTATTTCCCATTTTCTATGAAGTGATGTCTTGCATTTTTCTCCCTCTCTCCCTCTCTCTGCCTTTTCTACATCCACTAAGCATTGTCCAAAAAGGCTACAATGCCTCTCAGTCCACTTTCTTGGCCAATAGTAAATACAGCAAAGGGCTGATTGGTGCCCACAATGATGGAGTCAGTGATTTTTTTTCTACTGAGGACTATAGCTTTTATTAGGTTTTCAAAGGAGTTTAGACCATCTACTAAAAAGGAAAAGGTAGATTGATTTCCCCTAATCGAAGTTCTGCCTAACACACGGACACACCTCAGGAAAATCTACTAGCTGTGAAAGTCAAATGCCCTGTGGAAGGCAAACATATTTTCAGTTCAGTGAATCATAAATTTATCTTTTAAAGTTGTTTATATTTGAGGAAATATCCAAATTCTCAACTATCACTGGAATAAATAATTTTCTCTCGAAACCAGAGAAGAGCAAAGTTGAGTATCTGCAGAGAGTAGGAAAGAGAAGGATTCTGATTGCCCAAGAGCCGTTACTACACTCACTAAATGGATCCACTGTCAAGGTCTAGGCCATTCAGGTATCTCCTCATCAAAGGGAAAAGCTATCTACTTAACAAGCACCTGTTATTAGACAGATACTGTTCTAAGTTTGCTAGTGAATATTAAACTATTTTTTTCCTAACAAACTTGGATGATACTACTATTTTTATTCTTACCTTCTTTATGTGATAAATACTATCTGTATTCTTATCTTTGCTTGAGGAAACCAAGGAACAGAATGTTTCTAAGTAATTCACACAAGTTCATACAGTTAGTAGCAGAGCTGAGATTTAAACACAGAAAGTCTTATAAATCTTTACGCAGAGTCCATGAATTTAATCCCTATACCATGGCCCCTAGGCCAGGCCCTTCACCATCTATCAGAAATAATTTGAAATGTCAATGTTAAATTCCAAGGTCAAAGACATTTCAGGTGGTTTATAGATTTGCAAAGTAAGAGACCGCACATATAAACATTTACTTATAATTTCCCAATTTCTTTAGTAAAGGAGTCAAGGAGGAAACCCAGCAGAAACAGATACAGCACGTTTCTGAGTTGTCCTCTTGGCCTCTGAGGGCTGTAACTGGGAGAATGAAGCTGTCAGGGAGGGTGTCAAAGTGGGAATATGTGAAAAATCTGGAAAAGTTTTATTTCCTAGAAATCTTCTATACTTCAGGCTTACACAAAATTCAAAAATAACACAGATAATCAATTTATTTCTATGTAAGGAAAGTTTAAAAATATCCATTCTCTTAAATCATGATCTTCAAAGACAGCTCTTCATTTGGATAAATATAAATAAGTAAATTCAAACAAAAAACAGAGGCAGCAACTGAGTATCTCTAACCCTGTCTCTGCCTGCAATTCTTCAGCGTCCTGAAAAGTCAATCCTTGTGTGCCCAGAGTCATCACCTTGAAATACTATGAGGAAGAATCCCTGTAAAATTCAGCACAATTTAAAGAAAAGAAAGAAACATATACTTACTGGGGAAAAAACACTTTCCAGGTCCTTTAACTTCTTTTACCTCATTTAATCTTCAATTTCTTTTTTTTTTTTTTAATTTTTATTAAATCATAATTGTGTACATTGGTGTAAACATGGGGCACAATATGGTGACTTTATATACAATCTAAAATATTTTCATCAAACTGGTTAACATAGCCTTCATGGCATTTTCTTAGATGTTGTGTTAAGACCTTTATATTCTGCATTTAGTAAG
>CAUYRH010107358.1:0-14142 GCA_963574655.1 Perodicticus potto | reverse complement strand
AAAATCCCAAAACCAGAGATGCTGGTGTGGATGTGGAGAAAAGGGAACACTTCTACATTGCTGGTGGGAATGCAAACTAATATATTCCTTTTGGAAGGATGTTTGGAGAATACTTAGAGACCTAAAAATAGATCTGCCATTTGATCCTATAATTCCTTTACTAGGTAAATATCCAGAAGACCAAAAATCACATCACAATAAAGATATCTGTACTAGAATGTTTATTGCGGTCCAATTCATAATTGCTAAGTTGTGGAAGAAGCCCAAGTACCCATTGACCCACGAATGGATTAAAATTGTGGTACGTGTATACCATGGAATACTATGCAGCCTTAAAGAGAGATGGAGACTTTACCTCTTTTATGTTTACATGGATGGAGCTGGAACATATTCTTCTTAGCAAAGTATCTCAAGAATGGAAGAAAAAGTATCCAATGTACTAAGCCCTACTATGAAGCTAATGTATAGCTTTCATATGGAGGCTAAAACCCAGTTATAGCACAAGAAATGGGGAAAAGGGCAAGGGAGGGGAGGGGAGAGGGGAGGATGGTTGGAGGGATGGTAATTGGTGGGATCAAACTTACGGTGCATCTTAGAAGGGTACAAGTGAAGGTTGCTCAATGTGGAATATAAATGTCTTCATACAGTGATTAAAAGGCCATGAAGGCTATGTTAAATAGTTCAATGAAAATATTTCAGATTGTATATGAAGTCAGCACATTGTGCCCCATGATTGCACCAATGTACACAATTATGCTTTAATAAAAATAAAAATAAAAAGTAATAAAAAAAACTATCCTTTCTGTAAAGTTGAAGTATAGAAGTACACAGAACAAAGAGTGTTTTGAAATGCATTTTAAAAATGGATAACAACACTTGGTAAGAATTCAAGAAGTGTCTGATGAGCTGATTCTCTGGGAATCAGAGTGGAAAGCTACAGAAAGTAGCTTTTCTGCTCAATCCACAGTGCTGGCACAGAATCTGTGTTTCTTTAATTTTGCTTCAAAATTGGTAATGACATCAGTCACTGAGAAGCTTTGGCTTGTGCTAAATTTCATATTCAATAGGACGGGCTTTGAAAAGTAAATGGAGTGAAACCCCTTAAACTGGGAAGCTCTAAAATGAAATGTGAATGGTTAGTGTAATCAGTGACTAATTAAGGTGTGGTTTATGGCTGTTTCACTCTTTCACCCTGAAGAAATTTCAAGATGGTCACACACACACTTCCTATTGACAAGTGGGAGGCCAGAGGGCTCAGAAAGTTAACAGTCATTGAGATGTTTTAGCTCATAGGTGGGTTGACAGATGGGATTCAAGCTTGAAGAATAATTATTCTCAGCAGGCCATTTGGTTTTCTTTGGTGATCCAGAAAGGCTGGGATGGACTCCATATAGTTGATACAAACTTTTGAGTAAAGTGGGAAATGATTGCTATATTTCTAAGAAGTGCGGTAATAAAAATTGCCTCAGGCTTTTACAGGGATAAGAGAAATAATTTATAAGCTCCAACAAAGTTCGGAAGGAGGCCAAATCTGAATTCTGGTTTGCCAGTCTTTCTGTTCTTTGTGACTTTGGTGCTGATAGTATTTTCACCACCAGGAACCAGGGCTCTTATGTTCTCCACTGCCAGTATCAATCAAGACATATTGGGAGATCTGTGTTTATAACTGTTTGCAAGATCAAACACATAAAGGTAGAAACACCTAAAGGCTCATCAATAAGGGATTGAATAACTTATATAAGGTACAACCAGGAACTAAGTAGGTGTTCAAAAATGAGATATACTTATGGTATATTCATCAAATTCTTAGGTGTATCATTAAATAAGAGCTAATTATGGAATAAGACACTTTTATAAAAAATTATGTACACACACAGACTTGTAGGTATGTATATGTACTCACAGCAGTATAGAAGACTGTATACCAAATCTGTCAGCTATTTATCTGGTGGCATGTGTGGGTGGAGATTTTAGGGAGAAAGTTCTATTTCTATTTTATATTCTTCCATGGTTTTTCTTTTTATAACAAGCATGCCTTACTTTTATGATCAGTAAAAAATAAATAGGTATTATTTTTGTTAAAAGGAACAGAAAAAGATCCCTTTTGATATTTACCACTTATATGGAAATCTGAATTACTGACAAGAGTTCTGAATTATCACTCATTTGAGGGAGGCATGTGAGGTATCAAAGTCTTAACCTTATGGGACATATCTTTAAGGATGGAATTTTAGCTAGTTATTGTTAAACTGGAACTAGGCATTCCATTTCCTGACTCCTACCTTGGGGGTTCTTTCTGTTGAGTCACTTCCCACAGAGGCCAGCAGGGGCAGTGGGGGCCAGCAAGGGCAGTGAGAGCCAGCAGGTGAGCTCCCAGGCCCTCCAGGGAGCTCATCATCCTTAATCATCAGAGTAGCTTCACTTCCATCTGCTTTTTTGGTAGTAGGGTTTCAACTAGGATTTCATTTGGAAGAAAAAAACAGGGGGAAATACCCCTTGTTTATAGATGAGACATTTAGGTTCAAGAGGATGAAGTGAGTTGCTTCAGGATAGACATGGAGTAAGTAGAATTGAGACTTAAACCCAAGTCTTTGGACTCTCATATGAGTTCAGTGATCTTTTCATCATGTCATATTGCCTCCCGTTAGTGGTCTGGAAGAGCTCCTTTTGGTGATATCAGGGGAAAGATACAAGAAGTAAGAAACATAGTGAAATGCCCAGGTAGTTTTGAAAGGTATAGATATATTATTACCTCCCTGCCTAGATTTTCCCCTTTTTCATCAGCCTGGTCTGGCAGTGGGAAGGGCCCAGGAAACAGTTGCTCTGGAGCATGTCTTTACTAGATTTACTAAAGGAAGGAAACAGAAATTTCTCATTGTGAGATGGTAGCCTAGACACAGATATAATTCTCTTCTTCCTTTTCCATGGCATTGAGCCACTTATGTCCTGGGTCCTCTGAGATGCAATGTGTCCCATGACTGCACTTCATAAATACCTTATTTCCAGGTTGTTGACATCTCTAATCCCATGTTTCAACCAGAATTTAAGATCCTGTAAATATATGTCTTGAAACATTGCTAAGGAATGTGGTCAGAGATAGAAAACATTTTTGGTTGTAAGGGAAACATTATGAATGGCACAGGTCTGTGTGGTTCCTCTGAGACTTCAGGAGACCAAATAGTTACTATTTACATCAGGAAAAGTACTGAGTTAATGGCCTTATCCATAACCCATGTTGCTGTTCTTTTATGCCCAACTGAACCATATAGTTTTTAGACTCAGCTCCCTTCCTTCAATGTGGTATTTGGAACTTCCTCAGAGGTCTTTTGCTATGTTCTAGAGAACTCTTTTACCAGCCCTTGCTACTTGCTCTTCGTTTTTCCTCTAGACCAAGAACTATTCTTGTCTTCTGCTTGGAGCTAATATGGCAGGTCTCTCTGTTCATTTATGTCTGTTCCCAGGGCCAGTCTAGGTTTGGTAGTGAGTCATCATATTGCTTTTCATTTGGAAGCACTTTTAATAGCCCAAGATGGGATTTTTTTTTTTTTAGGTTTTCATTTTATTTCTAAAAGAAATCATCAAAATCAATACTTTTAAAAAGAGGTACTAGTTATTCTAATAGTACCACAGGCTGCCTTTACTACAGTGTACCAGTGGCCACTCATCTAGTAGGAAGGCTGAGTGTGTGATGCTCTTCTCTTTGTGTATTTCATCCAGAGAGCAATATGGTTCAGGTGAGATTAAAGTGCTATGCAGGATGGATTACCTTGGGCTGGAGCTATTTTTAAGATAAAGAAACAAGTTAATGAAAGTTGATTAGTCTATCATGAGAAATTTATGCTAAGCAAACAAGAGCATTTTTTATTTTTAAAAAATAGATGATTAACAAGAGCAAAGAGAAGTTTTCTTATTGGTAGACCATTGCACAAAGACTGGAATACAAGGATAAGATTGTGAGTGTAAAGGGAAAGATGTTGCTCTGGTTGTCAGGAGGGCTGTGTACTTGTCCTGGTTCTGAAACAAATTTTATTCAATACGACACCCACCTCTCATAAGTTGTAATATTTAGTTGCACTTCATTATCTAGAAAATGGAAACAAAATACCTGCCTTAGCTACTTCATAGAGTTGTTGCAAGGACCAAAAGAAATAACACATCTTCTAGTTGTAAGAAAATCTTTAAATGCTGTGGATGCAAACACACATACTCCTCATCCATCACCAAGTCCCACCTCTGTAATAGTTATGAAATTCTGTCCCTTTTATATCTGGACTTTTCTGCTACAACCAGAGTTTATATTCTTTCCCTAGGCAACTGCAAGTATCTCCTAATCTATCTTTCTGCTTCTTACCTACAATCTGTTCTCTACTCTGCTTCCAGATTCATCTTCCTGAAACCACTTTTAATCATGTCTTTCTACTGTTCTGATATTGTAAATAGCTCCCTATTACTTATTGAATGAAGTCCAGACTTCTTTGTCTGGTATTCAACTCTTCGTGATCTAACTCCTACTAAGATTTTTCTCCTCATTCTCCACTATGCCATTTATATTGTATACTCCATCCAGCCTGTAACATTTATCTCCTACAAATACCTTATACTTTCTTAGAGCCTTTAGGATTTTGTCATTTCTTTCATCTTACTTTTTGTTTTCAAGCATCAAAATTCAATGCTTTGAGGACATAGCTGAAATGATATTTTACATAAGACTTTTTGATATTTCCCTTAGGGGCATCTATCTGTTTGGCAAAGATATTATGAAGAAATCTCAAAAATTACATGGTGATTGAGTGAGATAACTTTTTAGATCCTTTCCAAATCATTTCCTTTTTCTAAGCCAGTGCTTTTTGGCTGAATATTCCTATTTTACTAAATCAAATAATATCTTCTATCCCTTATTCTTCCTAGTATCTCCTGCTCCCTTCCAACTTGAGTTTCTGATTTCTCTATTCTTATTGGCAGAGCACCTCATTGTTTCCACCAAAAAGGCAGTCAAGCCGGGGACTTTTACTGAAGCAGACAGGATGTGTGTCAACATTGCTCTGAAAAAGAAAAATGGTGCTGGTCTGTTGGCCTGGCACATGCTATTACAAAATGACTTTTAATTATTATCATTGCTCTCTCCTCTATATTCTTCCAGCATTTTGTGTCATTCTTCAACCACTGTCTTGTTCTTCTAACTCATTTGAGTATACATTTTGTTCCCTAAGCATTAAGCTCTCTGAAGGCAGGGACCTGTCTTATTATTTTATTCCTTACAGTACCTACTCGTGTTCAGTCAATGCTTGATAAATTAAATTTGCAGTGAATGGAGAGAATATTTAGCAGTTTTTCTCAGGCATAAGGTACAAAATAAAGGATTCCTTGACCCCTATCTGTCTTCTGTGACATAAGCCTTTGTGAAGCTTCTCTTTGTGGCTGAGCAATAACCAGTCTCCTACACTGAAGGAAAGATAATGATTTCTGGCAGACTAGCTCTTGGCTTTGTGAAGGAATTCCACTGAGTCCCCAGGAAAGCAAGCAATTTCAGAAAGAATTATTTGTTTGTTTGGTTTCCACTCCATATAGGGAAAGATAATAGCAATAAAACATAGCATGGTCATGAACCTTTCACTAGGAATCTTATCGCCACATGACACATGACACACAGCTTCAACATAATCCTATGAGCATAAACAGGGTGCAGCAGGTAATAAATAATCATCACCCTGACGATCTAGGGAAGGGTAGCATTAGGATGAGCAAAGAGGACCTAACACAGCCTACTTTAGTACATATACAAAATCTGACAATTAAGTTTGTAAACTAATCCTAGAGAAAGTGCTATGGACCTCATTGTTGAATATCACTATGGTCACCTTTGAAGTACTCCCCTTGGGAAGATATGCACTGATGCCGGTGCCTAGTCCATCCTTTAAAGCAATTTTGGAACTCTTTTTCTGAAATGGCCATCAGACCTGTTGTAGTATGCTTTATTTTCTGAATTTCATCAAAATGTTGTCTTCCTTCCAATATTTCCTTTATCTTCAGGTAAAGAAAAAAGTCATTGGGGGCTAGATCAGGTGATTAGGGAGGGTGTTCCAATATAGTTATTTGTTTGCTTGCTAAAACCTCCTCACAGACAGTTCTGTGTGAGCTGGTGCATTGTTGTGATGCAAGAGCCACACCTTTCTCATGGCAAAATTTTCAGTTAAGCTTTTCCTGTTTTTATATCAATGTTTGTTTGGTCTGCTATGCTTATCACAGTCAGCTGAAGATTTTGATGCACAAGTCAATGAATTTGTGCAATGTTCCATCACTTCTGCTTATTAGTACTGCCCTGACCTCTATTCATCAGTGACACTTTCTATTATCTCAGAAAAATGTTTCATCCATTTGTACACTGCCATGGTATTTCCCTATGAGCTTGGACTAACATGTCCCTGATTTCACTTCAACTTTTACCAAGTTTAACAAGAAATTTAAATTTGTTTGTGGTCTAATTTAAGCTCTGTCATTCTCACAATAGCATAAAAAAACCACACAACAATAATTAAAGCCACTCAGCAGGATACCACCATACATTGACATGAACACTGTTGTGAGACACTGATATACCCAGATTAGGAGACCTTACCAAGTTGTTTGTACATTGCTGCAAACTTAAGAGCATGGTGGCAAGTTTACAAACTTAATTGTAAAATTTCTTGCTTTGCAGCACAGACTGAGAGTAGCCAGAAGATTAGCTACATGAAGCATGGCGAGCACTGGTAGTAGCTATGAAGAGTTATTTAGATAACAGTAGTGTGTTTATTTCACCTGTAGCTCTGATTACAGGGACCAGTTTTCCTTCTCCCTCTTCTCTCTTTCTCTCTCTTCTTCATTCTCTGTCATTGTCTCTGCCTTTCTGCTCTCTTCTCTTATGTAGGGTAAGGGATATCTCAAGAGAGCAAGGACACCTACCTTCACATATAAGAGAGATCAATTAACTCTCTTTCTTTGTGCACACACACACTATGCTGTAAGGCTCAAAAACCAATTTGAAATACTGAATTTTTAAATTAAGTTGAAGCCTGCCCATAGAGGCAATAGTAAGGTACTCTCAGATTATTAAAATATTGACTCAATTAGCATGTAACAGACAGAATATGGGTCAAACTAAAATTGGGGAGGAAAGACTTGACCTTAGTACAATCAGTATATATATATATTTTGAGTTTTTCATTAGGCTGAATTTCTTCAATTTCAAGGCTAGTCCTTTAGATTGAGAAAATATCCTTTGAAGGCCAGGGAAGGGAATTAAAATGCCTCTGTTATATGATAATCAAAGAGCATAGCAGTTTAGAACAAATACTTTTACTTGGCAAAATTTAATGTTGAGATCCTTCTTTCTATTCACCCACATATTACTGTTACTTATATTTTTTATTTCAGATTGATATGAGGGTACAAATGTTTAGGTTACATAGTTTTCATTTCTGAGATAAAGTGCAAGTTGTAGTTGAGCCCTTCACTCAGGGGTGTGCTAACACCCTCACATTGTGCACATTAGGTGAGATCTTGCCCATTTACTTCCCTCCTCCCCCTCCCCCTCCATCTTTCCCCTCACTAGACTATTCTTGTGTTTTTCTTTTGTGTGGCCATGTAGTTGTTTATATATTGGTTTCATATTAGTATTGAGTACATTGGATACTATTTTTTCCATTCTTGTGATACTTTACTAAGAAGAATGTGTTTTAGCTCCTTCCAGGTAAACATAAAAGATGTAAAGTCTCCATCTTTTCTTATGACTGAATAGTACTCCACGGTATATATATATACCACAGTTTGCTAATCCATTCATGGGTTGATGGGCGGGCCTTTGAGTTGCTTCCATGTCTTGGCAATTGTGAATTGAACTGCAATAAACGTTCTACTGTAAATGTCCTTGTGGTAAAATGAGTTTTGTTCTTTTGGGTAGATACCTAGTAATGGGATTGTGGGATCAAATGGAAGGTCTACTTTTAGTTCTGTGGTAATTCTGTACACTTTCTTCCATAGAGGCTGTACTAGTTTGCAATCCCTCTAGCAGTGCAAAAGTGTTCCCTTTCCTCCACATCCACACTAGCATCTGCACATTTGGAATTTTGTGATGTGGGCTAATCTCACTGGGGTTAGGTAATAGCTTAGAGTGGTTTTACTTTGCATTTCTCTGATGATTAGGAATGATGAGCATTTTTCATGTGTTTCTTGCTCATTTATCTGTCATCTTCAGAAATTTGAACATAAACTTGAACAGAAACTTCTTTGAGGGGTTGTTCGCTCTTGATGATTACTTTGAGTTCTCTGTAGATTATAGTTATCAGTACTTTGTTATCTTTATCGTGTGCAAAAATCTTCTCCCATTCTGCAGGCTATCTGTTTGCTTTAGCTGTTGTTCCCCTAGCTGTGTAGAAGCTTTTTTGATCGTGTTCCATTTACTTTTTTATAATCAGTATTATTATTATTATTTTTTGAGACAGGGTCTCACTATGTCATCCTTGGTAGAGTGCCATGGCAACACAGCTCAAAGCAACCTCAAACTCTTGGGCTTAAGTGATTCTCTTGCCTCAGTCTTCCAAGTAGCTGGGGCTTCAGGTGCTTGCTACAACACCTGGCTAGTTTTTGGTTGTAGTTGTCATTGTTGTTTGGCAGGCCTGGGCTAGGTTTAAACCTGCCAGCTCCAGTGTATACGGCTGGTGCCCTAGCTGCTGAGCTACAGGCACTGAGCCTATAATCAGTATTATTAATCAAAGAAAAGAATAGGGCAATGGAAAAAGAATACTCAGAAAGGGAGCCCATAGTGGCCAGAACTAGAAGGACCCAGACACAGATTGTGTGAGACATACATATTTCAGACTCCAGGGACACATTTTTCTCAATTAAGAGGACAGACCTCACTAAAGTCTGGGTGAAATATCTTTGAGGAATAGCATCTTTCCTGTGCTCTGAGTTCATGTCTGTACTGCAATCATCTGATGATTAATTTGAGTCTGTGGTATCTTTATATCAGGAAAAATTTAGACAACACATATACACACAGGCCTTTCTTGTCAAGACCTTTCTTAGGGCTAATAGCTCTGCTATTAAACTTTCTTTTTGGCTGGTATATGAGGGCAAATCTTTGTTTCTCCCTTGTGCTCCTGCCTTACCTCCTTGGTGCCTTGAGTCTGGTACTTTGACCCAAGGCATATGATATTCTGCTCATGCTTTCTAGCCTTCGGTATCCATGGCAGCAGCTGCAGAAAAGGACCTTACTTAGGTCAGCCTGGCTTTTTCGGAGGCCATCCAGGAAGGGAAAGCCCTATGTTTTGTAACCAGAAAATCAGAGCTTTTCCGGTTGGAAGGACTTTCTAGGGACCAGGAAGTATATCTGGCTTGAGCACATTTTAGTGGCTTGTTTTTCCAAACCTAACTCTTGGCTTATTGGTCAAGTTTCAGGGCTTATGTGTTATAAGTAGGATGAACATATTTCATAAAGCAAAACTTGGTTAGAGATTATAACCATGAATTTTATGGGGAGGAGTTTATATATGTCAAGAACCTGGCAAAAGCATAAAAATAAAGTAACATATAGTTGAAAAATTTGACAAATCACATTATAAAGAATAGCTGGATGAAGTTATGTGAAATAAGAACAGGCGAGAATAATGCACAACACATTTATTAAGAACCTATTATGTTATGTACTGAGAAATATACTTTAAAAATATCAAGGCACAAAATAAATACCAAGATGCCTGCCCTCATTGAGATTACATTATAGAAGTAGGACTGTATATCTTCAAGCTTTGAAAGGACCATACCGGGGTGTTTTTAAAAAAGAAGATTTTTTTTTTAGGTGTAGTGCTTATAGTAAATAAACTTTGATGAGGTGAAACCATCTACTACAGTGGTATTTATATCACATGGGCAATGTAAGAAAAATCATTTAGCAATTGCCTCTAGTTGGCACTTGGCTGGGGGACTATGGAATTGAATTTTGGTCCTTGGGTGGTTTTATATCTTACTCTGGGTACATATTTGCTGGTAATAAACAATAATAAGAGAACAATGAGCTATTTATAGGGTTTCATTACCTGAGTCATTTGAATTGACAAGGGCGTTGCTTATAATGAGTCATAACATTTGAAGTGGTCAATGCTGCTGCCATATCTCAAAGTTCAGTCTCATACACTGTGTAATTTCCTATAGGTGGCTCTCATTATCTAATTTTTATGTATTGTTAGTATGCAGTATCAGTGCCTGAAATGAGAGGTTCTTGAATACTTGTAGAATGAAGGAGTGAATGAGCAAATGTGTGTCTAGATGTAGTTTGACTTCGTGGCAAGGGCAGCATTTGTCAATCATTTATTACACTTCTGGAAAAAAGTATCCTTTAAGATAAGAAAAAGGTGTGGACTGCAAGGAAAAATAGCCCCCACTGTGGTTATACTTGTCCCATGGAGGAGTTGTACCAACACTGAAAAGGACTTGCCAGCATTTATTGACCAACTCAATACTTCGAATCAATTATTAAGACTCAGAGTTCTACTACCAGTTTTCTAATTCAGTGATTCTCAGACCTTAGTGTGCATCAAAATCACCTGGAGGGTTTGTTGAAACATTTGTTTGACTCCATCTTCAGAGATTTTGATCTATTATATCTCGTGTGGGGCCCAAGAATTTGAATTCCTAAAAAGCTATCAGATGATGCTAAGGTTGCTGGCCTGGAGACTTTTGTAAACAATTGTTTTTATCCAGCATGACTTAATTTTTCTAAGTGGCGGGGTGTGTGGGTCAAAGTAAAGAGCTTCTGTACAACTAAGGACACAACACAACAAATAGACAACCTGTGGAAAGGGAGATGATATTCACCTCTTACAAAATCAGACAGAGGGCTAGTGACCAACATCTCCAAAGAAGTCTAGCAAATCAACCAGAAAAGAGCAAACAATGCCAGCAATCAATGGACAAGCAACATAAACTGAACCTTTTCCCAGGAGAGGGATGAATGGCCAACAGAAACATGAAAACATGCTCATTGTCCCTAATTATCACAGAAATGCAAATCAAAACCACTTTGATATATCAACTGAAACCAGTGAGAACAGCACACATCACAAGTTTCCAAAGCTGCAGATGGTGGTGTGGATGTGAAGATAGCAATTATACTTATGCACTGTTGGTGGGATTACAAATTAGTACAGCCTTTTTGGAAAAAAGTATGGCGAATCCTCAAAGAACTAAAATTTGACCTCTCATTTGTTATCATTTGGTAATATAATTCCATTAGTAGTTATCTACTCAGAAGAAAAAAATTCATTTTACCATAAGGACATTTGCACTCAAATGCTTATACCACCTCAATTCACAATTGCAAACCACCCAAGTGCCCATCAACCCTTGAATGGATCAATAAACTGTGGTATATGTATACCATGGAATACTGTTTAACCATACAAAAAGATGAACATTTTGCATTTTTTGTATTCAACTGGGAGGATTTGGAGAGGATTCTCCTAAGTATCTCAAGAATGGAAAAGCAGGGGCGACACCTGTGGCTCAAAGGAGTAGGGCGCCGGTCCCATATG
Source organism: Perodicticus potto (assembly GCA_963574655.1). Taxonomy (NCBI): domain Eukaryota; kingdom Metazoa; phylum Chordata; class Mammalia; order Primates; family Lorisidae; genus Perodicticus; species Perodicticus potto. The sequence goes on along the minus strand of CAUYRH010107358.1, from coordinate 2,572 downwards.
CTGGAGGTGGTGGGTTCAAACCCAGACCCGGCCAAAAAAATTAAAAAAAAAAAAAAAAAAAAAAAAAAAGAATGGAAAAGCAGGCATCCCATGTATTCAGTTCTAATCTGATACCAGTACACCTACAACTACAGGCCCATATGAGAGAAAAACACAATAAAATTCAAGAAGGGGAGCAAGGGATTCAGTAAGTTCCCACCTAATGGATACAATGTAGGTGTATATGGCATACTTCCTAGGTGAAGGACAAAACTACAACTTGGACTTTGGACTTTATTTACAAACACAAATAATATAACCCAGTCATATCTATCCCCATATTAACCCAAATTTTAAAAATGTAAAGAAAAATTAATAGGCCAGGTGCAGTGGCTCACACCTATAGTCCTAGCTCTTGGGAGGCTAAGGCAAGTGGGTTGCCTGAGATCACGGGTTTGAGACCAGTCTGAGCCAGAGCAAGACCTTGTCTCTAAAAATAGCCAGGCATTGTGGTGGGCGCCGGTAGTCCCAGCTATTTAGGAGGCTTGAACCTAAGAGTTAGAGGTTGCTGTGAGCTATAACACCATGGCACTCTTCGGAGGGTGACAAAGTGAGGCTCTGTCTCAAAAAAAAAAAAAAAGAAAGAAAAGAAAGAAAATAATAATAAACACATAATAATTGTGCATATTCATTGGGTGCAGACTGGTATTTTGATACATCTATGTGATGTATAATGATCAAATCGGTAATTAGCATATCCATAACTTCAAACTTTTGCTTAGGAACATTCAAAATCCTCTCTCTTAGCTATTTTAAAATATAAAATATTGTTAATTATAGTCACCTGACAGTGCTATAGAACAAGATAACTTATTCCCTCTATCTAGCTGTAATTTTGTATCCTTTAACCAACCTCTACCTCTTCTCCTATCCCCTTTATCATTCCCAGCCTCTAGTAACCATAATTCTGCACGCTACTTCTATGAGATCAAACTTTTTAGTGTTCACGTATGAGTGAGAACATAGGGGTATTTATCCTTTTGTGCTTGGCTTATTTCATTTAGCTTAATGTCTTCTATGGTCATCCACATTTATCCAAATGGCAGGATTTAGTTATTTCTTATGGTTGAATAGTATCACACTGTGTATATACCAGGTTTTCCTTATTCATTTATCGTTGATGTACACTTTGGTTGATTACATGTCTTGGCTACTGTGAATAGTGCTTCAAGAAACACAGGAATGCAGATATCACTTCAGTATACTTATTTTCTTTTCTTTGGATATATGCCTAGTAATAGGATTGCCAGATCATATAATAGTTCCATTTTTAGCTTTTTGAGGATACTACATACTACACACTGCTTTCCATAAAAGCTGTACTAATTTACATTTTTACCAATGGTGTATAAGAGTTCTCTTTTCTCTGCATCCTCACTACCTATACTTTGTCCTTTTGATAATAGCCATTCTAAAGGGAGTGAGAGTATACATCATTGTAGTTTTGATTTGAATTTTCATAATGATTAGTAATATTGAGCATTTTTGATACACTTGGCTTTTTGTATGCCTCTGCTGAGAAATGTCTATACCAATTGCCTATTTTAAAATCAGATTATTTTTCTGTAGAGACATTTATGTTCCTTGAATATTTTGGATATTTATTTTATTGTTTGGAATTCATTGAGGGTGCAAAGAATTAGGTTACTAACCTAATTATCAGTATTAATTGAACACGGATTGTATTCATTTGGTAGAGTCACTCTTATAATTGTGTCCCACCCCCAAGAGGCGTGCCATGTACCATGACCCCTGCAACCCCCTTTCTCCTCCCCCTCCCAATCCCCCTACACCCCACCATGTATTAGGTCACCTACTGCCTTCATATTATAATTGAATACATCAGATTCTTGCCTCTCCATTCCTGTGATGCTTTACTAAGAAGAATGCATTCCACCTCAATCTAGCTTAATACAAAAGATGTGAAGTCTCTATCTTTCTTAATGGGTGAATAGCATTCCATGGTATACACATACCAAAGGTTGTTAATCCATTCCCAGGTTGGTGGGCATTTAGGTTGTTTACACATTTTGTCAATTGTAAATTGAGCTGTGATTAAAAAGTCTAGTGTAAGTGTTCTTATGACAAAATGATTTTTTTTATTTTTTACATATGCATGTGTTTATTAGGTTTCCACTTTTTGCCTTCACAGAATTAAAAAAGGCTTAAAATTTAATAACAATAATAAGGTTTAAGATAAGGACTAGAAACAAAAACCTCATAAAGAATGAATGAAGATAAATACATTCAAAAAAGAAATCAGATGATTGCAGCATTGAAATATTAAGCAATAATAATAATAATAATGCAAAGAAAGTAACATTCACATCGTCAGATAAGAGTATGTCTATTATAGAATGTTTTGACTCTGAGGCTCAGTATGGAGTCATTGGTTAACTTCTTATTTTTTTCCCAAAGTCTCAAAAAATAGACAACTAATATTTATAAATAAAAGTAAAAGATAATTTCAAAAAACAGATCATGCCAAATCTTATAGACAATAGAAAAAGAAGAAATACTTCAAAATCATTCT
>CAUYRH010107354.1:0-59042 GCA_963574655.1 Perodicticus potto | reverse complement strand
GCTGCTGAAGTGCAGAGGCTAAACCTTGTCTTTGTTCATGATTATTCCTGTAGCACTGTTGTTCTCAGACAGAAACTGTCCTCGAATGGTCATATCTCTCTCAAAGCCAAAATTCAGAACTGAGCAGTGCTATTAAAAAAGAAGAAGAAATGCTGCTGATGAGCGCAGCAACACCATGCCCCATTTTTGTTGTTCTTTGTCAGGAACTAACCCCAATATGCTATGAATTTGCTGCCGATGGCTCTGGTGGTGCAGAGCGACTGACGCAATTATAGAAAAATTGAGATCTGTTTTCCTTTTGCCCATTCTGTGCAATCCTATTCCTAATTTAATTCCTAATCCACTTACAACTAATAATTAAATTTTGGTTTCAAGTTTACAAAATCATCATTAGTAACACAAGTCCATCAAGCCATGACGCTTCTCTTAAGTATTCCCACATGCAACCTTTAATTATTCTCTTTTCTCTCTCTCTCACTATATATACATACACACACACACACACACACACACACACACACATATATATACATATACATATATATAAAATATGTGAGATTAAAGATGTGTTGTTTTATATATATATATATATTTTCTTTTTTTTTTGAGAGAGTGTCTTACTCTGTCTCCCATGACAGATTCCATTGGCTTCATTCTAGTGCAACCTCCAGCTCCTGGGTTCAAGTAATCCTTTGCTGCAGCCTCCCAAGTAGCTGGGACTTCAAGTGTGCACCACAATACCTTCTTTATAGAGACGGGGATCTCACAGGTTGCTCAGGCTGGTCTCAAACTCCTGCCCTCTAGTGGCCCTCCCGCATCAGCCTCCAAAGTGCTGGGACTGCAGGTGGGAGCTAGCACGTCTGACCTTGTTATTCTGCATCATAATCTCTAAATAGAATTGGTATTTCTGTTCATTTAAGAAAATTACTTGGTGGGCAAAAGTGTCACAGAATTGGAAACTCTTCAAGGACTCCCTGGGATCTTTTTTATCTACTGAAAAACTAGTTTTGAAGTTTACATTTTCCAGAGGTTCTAGGAATAAACACATTCAGATCTATGCTGGAAGTTTTCAATTTTACACTACAAGTAAGCATGAACGGATGCTTACTGCATTTCAATTTGATTCACACATCTTCAGAGATTATCCTTAGCTTATAAAATCTCCCTTTCTCTGTCCGTGCATCATTGGCTGTGGTGTTGCCTGTGACATTTAAACTAACGTTGCCTAGAATATGAAATTGGAGTTGCTGTTTTCTTTATTTCTCCAAAAATGACTGGTTGAAATCAGAGTCTAAAATCCTGCTAATTCTGTCCTCATTCTCAGCTAATGATAATAAACAATGCACTATAAAATCTTCAAAATGTTTAAAGACTAAGAAAACAGCTGTCCCCTTCAAATTGTCATCAGCAAAAACAAACCAGTATTGTTATTAAAACTTCACAACTCATCAGGGAGTAAAAGTAAAATTGTTGGTAAATCTGTGAAACTTTCATTATTCTGGCTCTTGAGTAAGGTTGTTCTCAGATGCCAGTGTGGTCCTGCAGTGTTTTGGGGTTCAGGGTACTGCTTTGATATGCAATGTGAAATGCCTGCGTTGAACTAAGTAACACATCCATCACAATTATACTCATTTCTTAATAGTTTTGATATGTACCATTACATCATCCACATTAGGTGAGGTCCCCCCTGAGAAAGTATTTCAACTAAAATTATTTCTCCTTCAAAAAAAAAATAATAAAAGAGAAAGTTTTCTTGCTACTGCTTTCCCTCCATCATACTAGATCTAGGATAAAATGGACTAAATGAAAAATATATCATTATACGATTAATAAATCCCAGCTATAAAGTAATGATCACCTCAAAAATGTTTGTTTAAAGAATTTTCCAGAATTTGACTTCACATGGGAAGAACTCCTCATTTTACCCATCCATCTTCCCCAGTCCCAAACCCCAAACCCAGCCCACTGTCTTCAGGATACATTGGGTTGTCAGAGCAATTGAGCACCTATATGTGTGTGTGTGGGGGGAGGGGGAGAGTGTTTCTGATAATTAAGGTTTATAATTGTAGCTGTTTTTGTGTCTTGGCTTTTAACCTACATTGGGGGAGAAAGCCATCCTTAAAACATCTGGGTGCCTTGCTGAAACAATTGCATAGTTCTGCAGTAATCTTGTATAATTTCTGGTGAATAGTAGGGTACATTTAAACAGTTCTAATGGAGGGAACAATACTGTTTTAAAGGGCTTTGATCATTACTTATCTTTCAGCTGATTATAGGAATCTTGTTGGAAGCGTTCAAAGGATTTTTAATTTTGAATCTCTTTATGTCTTCAACCTAGTGATGACACTAATTTCCCCTATTGCCGTGAAAGGAAGCCTAGTTTTGTCCTAGACATTTTTTGTTCCTTGTGTCATGGCTTTTGTGTATGCAGATGGAGCTGATTAATTCCAAGGCCTTTGCCACATTAAAAAATAATTTAAATAGCTAGACATGGTAAAGACAACTGAAGTGTTTCTGTTTAAGGAGAAAACTACTGACATATACATGTATTTGTATTCAATTTCTATTTCTTCTGAAAAAAAAATTGTGCTACTGTTTTCAGTTTATTTGTAAATGGTATCATTATATCATAGAGACTAAAAGATTGTCTAAATTTATCACTTTTTCCTTTTCCTTTGTAGTCACTAAAAAGAGAATAAGCAAAGTTTATGTAACAAATTTAAAAGAAGTAGAAAGGGCTATAAAAGCAGATATTATGGGATATGTACAAGACGATGATTATGGTAAAGTGAATATCACAATTAAACGTCATGAATTTTTTAGCTTCCTACTGCTTATAAAAGCTATGTTTATACTATCATGTAGTCTAATAAGTGTACAATAAGCATTAATTATAGAAAAGGACATATTTTAAATTAACAATAGTTCATTGCTAAAACTCCTCGAAGCCTTCCTAGAGTTATAATCTTTTTTGCTGGTAGAGGGTTTTCCCACAGTGTTGATGGGGGCTGACTGATCAGGGTGGGGGCTGCTGAAGTTCGGGGTGACAGGCAATTTCTTAATTAAGATGATCATGAAGTTTGCCACAGAAATTGACTGTTCCTTCCATGTAAGTTTCTCTGGTAGCACGTGGTGTTGGCTGATAGCATTTTACCCACTGTAGAACTGTTTTCAAAATTTGAATCAACTTTCTAAAACCATGCTGCTGCTTTGCCAATTCAGTTATGTCACTTTTTTTTTTTTTTTTTTTGTAGAGACAGAGTCTCACTTTGTCACTCTTGGTAGAGTGCTGTGACATCACATAGCTCACAGCAACCTCAAACTCCTGGGCTTAGGCAATTCTCTTGCCTCAGCCTCCCTAGTAGCTGGGACTAAAGGTGCCCAACACAACGCCCAGCTATTTTTCTGTTTTGCAGTTTGGCCAAGGCCGGGTTTGAACCCGCCACCTTCGGTATATGGGGCTGGCGCCCTACTTGCTGAGCCACAGGCACGGCTCCAGTTATGTCATTTTCTAAAACATCCTTTGTTGTCATTTCCACAGCATTCGCAATGTCTTCTTCAAGAGTAGATTCCATCTCAGGAAACCACTTTGTTCAACTATAAAAACAACTCTTGACCCATTCAAGTTTCATTATGAGATTGTAGCTGTTCAGTACTTCTTCAGTCTCCACTTTTCATTCTACCCTTTTCACCATTTCCACCACATGTGTGGTTATGTCCTCCACTGATCTGTTGAACCCCTCAAAGTCATTCATGAGAGTTGGAATGAACTTCCCCAACTCCTGTTCATGCTGGTATTAGTCCTCCTCCCATGAATCAGACATTTCTTAATGGCCTCTCGACTGGTAAATCTTTCCCAGAAAGTTTTCAATTTCCATTACCCCGATCTCTATCTATGGCAGTTACAACCTCATGAAATGTGTTTCTTAACTGCTAAGGCTTGAAAGTCAATATTACTTGATCCATGGGCTGCTGATTGGTGGTTGTGTCACCAAGCAGGAAAACAATATTGATCTCTTTCTATATCACTGTCAGAGCTCTTGGGCGAGCAGGTGCATTGTCAATGAGCAGTAACATGTTTAAAGAAATCTCCTCTTCCCCTCCCCCCCCCCCCGGGCAGCCGGTCTCAATATGAGGCTTAAAATATCCAGGAAACCATGCTGTAAACAGACGTGCTGTCCTGTAGGCCTTGTTGTTCTATTTATAGACCACAGGTACTATAGATTAAACATGATGCTAAGGGTCTTAAGATTTAAAAAAATACAAATTACCATTTGTTTCAACTTAAGGCATCTGCTGATTTAAGTCCTAACAAGAGAGTCAGCCTATCCTTGGAAGCTTAGAATCATAAAAGTTTAGAAGCATAGAATTCTCTTTAGCTACAAAAATCCTAGAAGGCATCATCTTCCACGATAAGGCTGATTGATAGACTTTGAATATGTCATTTAATGTAGCCACCTTCTTCAGTGATGGAATCCAGATCTGCTGGAGAACTCAGTGCACCCTCTCCGTGAGCTCTTGCTGCCTCCCCTTGCACTTTTACGTCACAGAGACACCTTCTTTCCTTATACCAGGTGAACTACCCTCTGCTAGCTTCAAAGTTTTCTTTTTCAGCTTCTTTACCTCTCTCAGCCTTCATACAACTGAAGAGTCAGGCCTTGCTCTGGATTAATCTTTGGTGTAAGGGAATACTGTGGCTTCTGTCTAGACTGACCACTCACTTTCTCCATATCAGCAATAACTACTGTTCCACTCTTTCATCACTTGTGTGTGCCCTGGAGTAGCACTTCTAATTTCTTTCACCTTTTTCTTTTCCTTTTTATCCAAAACTTGTTGAACTGTTTGACACAGAGGCCTAGATTTTAGCCTAGCCTTTCAACATGCTTTCCTCACTCAACAATTTCTAGCATTAGATTTGCAGTAAGAGACTCTTTCACTTGAATACTTACTGAGGTCATTGTAAGGTTATCAGTTGGTATGTTTTTAATACTGTTGTGTCTCAGGGAATAAGGAGGCCCAAGAACACACAGAGAGAGACCAGAGAACGTTTGGTCTGGACATTCAGAGCAAACCCACGGTGGGTGATTAATTTCGGTGTCTCATGTGAGTGGAGTTCATGATTCCCCAGAATAATAGCATCATCAATATCAATAATCACTGATCACAGTTCATCATCATAGGTTCAGCAGTAAGGAAAAATGCTGAAACACTGTGAAAATTACTGAAATGTGACGCACAGACAGAAAGTGAACACAGCCTGTTGGAAAAATGGCCCCTAAGACTTGACGGGCCCTGGGTTGTCACACATATTTCATTTTGTAAAATGCAATATCTGTGAAGGGCAATGAAAGGAGTTGTGCCTGCAATTGTATGCGAGGCAGAAAAAGTCTCAGAGCAAATACGGCATTTGTTTTGTAATTGTTACAAAAACAAAACAAAACTCATAAAAGGTCTTCAATAAGATGGTTTTATTTAATATTATGAAAATTACATATTATAATATTTTAGCAGGTGTCTATAATAGAGTCTTTTCTACAACATTATTTGATCTCTGAAGTATTTGTCAGAAAACAATAATATAAAAATATTTATATTTTAGCAGAGTATGTGATCACCTGTGGATAGCAGGCATTTGTTACTTTTCGGCTGCTATTTATCCATATTCACCCACTTTTATTCTGCAGCAAATCTCTCTGTAAAAGGTCCCCAGGTCATGTAGTCACCAGAGGAAATCAGTTCTCTGGATCATCTCACCACTGTGGTTTCCACAGTGGGACCAAATGTTCACCTGGTGTTGGTTGTGGGGGGATAGTCACTTGTCTTAATCCCCGACAATCAGGGACCAGCTGCTTGACCCTAGGGCTTAGATTCATGAGCTAACAGAACAAGAGCTACTGTGGTGATGGGAGCTACTCTTGTGGGCCAGCCTGAAACCGCACCTTCTTAGAAGTGCATTTGGAAATTATCTGTGTTACAAATAATAAAGTAGAGCTTGATGAAAACACAGAAAAAAAGTAACAACAAAAGTCTTCAGGCATTCTATAAACCCTCGGCAAATTTTCCCAACAGTATTGTAATTTAACATATTTGTATTGGTTGGCAATTAGGGATAAACTCAGAACTGAGCAAGGGCCCAGGCAGGAGGTCCCAGGAGGAAAGAGGTTCAGGTACTCTAGTTAGAAACACTGAGTTGGAGTGAGTCTCTGCTTCTAGAAGTGTCCATGGGCCATCAGCATCAGTATTGTCTGGAAGCTTGTTAGAATCACAGAATCTTTTTTTTTTTTTTAATTTAGAATATTATGGAAGTGCAAGTGTTTTGGTTGCCTGAATTGCTTTTTTACAGTTTGAGTCAAAGTTATGAGTGTGGCTGTCACCCAGACCGTGTCCATTGTACCTGCTGTGAATTTAACTCTCCCCTCCTGGCCCCTCCTGACTTCTTGATTTGCATTGAGTTAAATTTTACTACCGTATGCGCACATGGGTGTTGATCTATTAGTTCCAATTTCCTAATAAGTACATATGGTGTTTGTTTTTCCATTCTTGCAATATGTCAGTTAAGAATGGTCTCCAGTTCCATTCAGGTTTTTCCAAAAGGTATTAGTTCACATTTTTTTCTTTAATGGTTAATTAGCATTCCATGGTATACATATTCCACATTTTGTTAATACACTCGTATATTGAAAGGCACTTGGGTTGATCCCACATCTTTACAATTAAGAATTGTGCTGCAGTGAACATTTGAATGCACATGTCTTTTTGATAAAACGACTTTCTTGTTCCTTTGGGTAAATGCCCAGTAATGAGATTGCTGGATCAGATGGTAGATCTACCTTTATTTCTTTGAAATATCTCCATACGACTTTCCACAGAGGTTGCTCTGGTTTGCAGTCCCACTAACAGCGTATAAGTGTCCCTTTCTTTACACATCCACACCAGCATCTGTTGTTTGGGGACTTTTTGGGAAAAGCCATTGTCTCCAAACAACATCTGAGGATAGGTGATATCTCACTGTGGTTTGCATATGCATTTCCTGATAATTAGAGATGTTGAACATTTTGTTCATATGTTCATTGGACGTTAGTCTATCTTCTATTGAAAAGCTTCTGTGCATGCCTTTTGCCCACTTCCGTTCTGAGGCTATTTTACTTTTTCTTGCTGATTTCCTTGATTTCCTCATAGATCCTGGATATTAGCTCTTTATAGGGTGGATATTGAGGCCTAAACCAGATCAGCAGAATTAATAGACGTAGCTTAACGGGGTGAGGTTTCCATGTATGTTAAAGTTTGACACGGCACCCTGGATCCCACAACACCAGTGAGATGGGATCTGTATCACCCAATCATGCTCTGTTAAAAGTGTAGCCCCCAGGACAGTGTGCAAGAAATTGTGTAATCTGGTATTGTAAGAGCACAAAAATTAAAAACTGAGTCTATAATTTATAATTATTTCATTCCTGCCTGTGTACGTGTGTTTCATATTCCCCACTACTCAGATTCTTCATATTATCTAACTAAGAATTATATATCTAGCGAGGGTAATAAAAAGGATGATGTGGGTTTAGACAAGGAAGCTGAGACATTTCTTCCATGTTTGATCACACTTTCCTTTCAAAACATCACTATTATTCTGTGTCTGTTGCCTAGATGCTCAAGTAGAGGGGACTGTTAATGAAAATGTTAGGATGACTCAAAAAAAAACTTCCACCATTTGTGGTGCTCTCAGAGGTCAGATGTCTATCGATCAAGAATGACCCCAGGAAACTGGCGGATATATTTATCTTGTGCAAAGGCAAAAAAAAAAATCATTTTAACTTTTCTTTTTTTTTTTTAAATGCGTATGTTCTTTTCGTTGAGAGTTTCAATAAGTGGAAGGAGGAAAGTAATTTAAAAGGAGTTTCTTAGGGATCCATGTTGAATAAAATATAATGCCCTTCTATTTTATTTTTTGTTCTTTTTTTTTTTTGGAGACAGAGCCTCAAGTTGTTGTCCTGGGTAGAGTGCGGTGGCATCACAGCTCGCAGCAACCTCCAACTTCTGGGCTCAAGTGATTCTCCTGCCTCTGCATCCTGAGTAGCTGGGGCTACATGCACCTGTCACAATGCCCGGCTAATTTTTGTTGCAGCCGTCATTGTTATTTGGCGGGTGGGGGCTGGATTCAAACCCGCCAGCTCAGGTGTACGTGGCTGGTGCCTCAGCCACTTGAGCCACAGGTGCCGAGCCATATAATGCCCTTCTGGATTTACATTAAAATAAAAACAAATCATTACCTGAGAAAGCATAAACCAACAGAGAACATTTAAGAAACAATACGGTAGAAGTTTTATATCTTCCTATATAAAGGGAAAGAAAAAAATTAAATGAAATCCTTTTCATTTCTCCCTGAAAAATATTGACTCTCCTTTAAATTTGAAAGGAATGAAATAAATTTATTATATATCAACAACTCGATTATCTATTTTTTTTATTAAATCATAGCTGTGTGCATTAATGTAATCATGGGGTACAATGTGCTGGTTTTATATACAATAGTAAATATTTTCATCGAACTGGTTAATATAGCTTTCATGGTATTTTCTTAGTTATTGTGTTCAGACATTTATATTGTACATTTAGTAAGATTCACCTATACCCTTGTAAGATGCACCGTAGGTGTGGACCCACCAATTACCCTCCCTCCACCCATCCTCCCCACTTCCCTCCCCTCCCTTGCCCCTTTCCCCATATTCTTGTGCTGTAGTTAGGTTATAGCTTTCATATGAAAGCTATAAATTAGTTTCATAGTAGGGCTGAGTACATTGGATACTTTTTCTTCCATTTTTGAGATACTTTGCTAAGAAGAATATTTTCCAGCTCCATCCACGTAAACATGAAAGAGGTAAACTCTTCATCTTTCTTTAAGGCTGCATAATATTCCATGGTGTACATGTACCACAATTGTTAATCCATTCGTGGGTTGATAGGCACTTGGGCTTTTTCCATGACTTAGCAATTATGAATTGGGCTGCAATATCAGAATGTTTATTGCAGCCCTACTCAATTATTTATATTCTTCCAGTGTTTCAGGGTTTTCCAAATGCATTCACACATAATGAAATATTCTTGAGTCCTCTTAGCAACCCTACAAATTAGATCATCCAGGCAGTACACACGATTGTATTGTCCATCACAGAGAAATAAGATGGGGTCGTTGTTTAAATGTTGGCCTTGGATAAATAATGACCTGGGTTTCAATATTGGCACAGAAATTTACTCACAATATAATACCTGAAACAAATAAATTCCCCATTGAGACACTTAAAATTATTACATAAGCACCCACCATGGGCTGAACTTTGCTGAACACTGACCCAGGCTGGAGCTCAAACATGGCCCTTGATCACATGGCACCTATGTGCCCACAGATGTGGAGACAAGCTTGCCTGCTCACCACAGCCCCTCTGCCTGGGTGTGTGTTTTTCTTTCTCTTACATCCTGCAACTGTGACACCTTGAATAGCGTTAATAGGGAACACACAAGGAAAAAGTATTCTTTTATACTCAGATTTTCACGACATTTCAGAGGTTTATATTTTATCTCATGTTTAATGTAATAGTATTTTTGACGTATTTTGATTTCATATTTAGTTTACTAAAAACTAAAATAGGAATGCTGCAAAAACTTATGCCTCACACTTAAGTGTTCTATGGTTTATTGTCGGTCAAGACAGTGGCCTTGAAGATTTCCTAGGAAATAAAGGCTTTCCTAGGAAATAAAAAGTAAGACCAGTTGAGACTTTAATGTTGGGGCCCTGTTCTTTCTACCATATTTATTCTCAGGCTTCCCGACTCTGCTCTCGGCTGGTTTAGGTGCATAGACCCTCCCATGCTTGAAAATGGCCTCTGGGCCAAACTCCAACTTCACTCTGTTCTACATCCTCCTTACACCCAGATCCTGTTGACACAGGAAAAAGGTCGCCTGTCCCCCAGATTTTGAAGCATCACACACTTCTCCATTGCCTCGTTGGGCACTATAGTGATTTCAGGTTTACTGGATAAGTTAAACAATATCAGTCTGCCATCAGAGTTTCTTTCTTATTTTCTATTTTTTTTTTAATTTTTTAAATCTTTTTTGTATTAAATCATAGCTATGTGCATTAATGCAATTATGGGGTACATTGTGCGTGTTTTCTATACAATTTGAAATAATTTCATCAAACTGGTTAACATAGCCTTCACTACATTTTCTTAGTTACTGTGTTAAGACATTCATATTCTACACTTAGTAGATTTAACATGTAACCTTGTAAGGAAGGAGGATACTTGGTGGGCCACATCTAAGGCACTTTTTACCAGAGTTTATTTCTTGGCAGGCCTCCGTTCATGGTTCCAAGTCGCCTATCATGGGCACACTAAAAGCTTTTATGGATAATTTACTTACCCACTCAAAGGCTAGGACAACCAGGGGGCTCTGCTCACCTTGTCTCCACTCATCCCTTGGATCAGTGGGTCAACCTGGCCAGCCTTGTCTCACGGTCATGTGCAGGAACACTGAAGAGTGTTCCTATATACCTCCTAGGGGTGGAGGTATGCTATTACCCTGTAATCTGAACATAAAAAATAAGAAGCTAAAAAAAAAAAAAAAAAATTTGGAAAGAAAAAGTGAGAAAATAAACTTCTGACAACTGTGACAATGTAGTAGCTTTAAGAAAAACAGACAAGGGAGTTCAGAATCTAGAATTAAACCATTAACCTGGAGGGATTTATGTGCCCACAAGTTTCACACAGAAAAAATATGTCTAAACACTTAAATACTATAGATTTTACCTTAACATTGATAAGCACAATCTTAAAATATTTTATGCTAATGACAAAAATATAACATGGCAGTGCCATGGTCTTAAATTGTAGGTAGTTTTAATAATTTTCTATTTATCTTCATGCTGATTTTCTAGGTTTTCATCTCCTTGCTTGTATCTATTTAAGTATACCAAAAGCACAGGTTTATTGACTAAAAATCAGAGACGAGAAATACTTGAAGCAAAACATCAGATACATCATTTTTAGATATTGATAGGAATGGTGTATTACTGTATAATATTTGTTAATGTCTGCACAGAACACCAAATAGGCATTTTTCTAATGAGCAACATATTGAATGGATCATACACTATAGTATCAATAGCCATTTATGAATTTACTGTCATTTCCAGAATTCGTGACCACCTGTAAACTTTAAATAGGGAGTTTTGTCAATATAAACACTTTGATATTTTAAATAGTTGGATGGACATAATTAAACTAACAGATAGAAATTTTAAACAATATGAGACCTTGAACAATAAATGTATTTTCAGATATTCATTTTGTAAAGGACGATTTTTAGTCTTACCTAATCACTTTATGATGTAATATATAACTTATGTAAATAATATATTAATACAATATATAGCCAATACATGTATTTATTTTGTCCGGATTTCTAAAAGGATGTAAAAGGCTCAAAATTTTAAGCACAGAATAAGTACTTTGTTACAACTCAAATATCTAGCTATTGTTCCTTAAAGTACAGATATCCTTAATGTTAAGTGGAAAAGTCTAATATACAAATCAAGATTGTGAAATATTTTAGTTTTATCATATTATAAATGCTACTTAAACTGGTAATTTTATTTTGCTTTTATTCTTTTTTTTTAAAATATTTTTGAGAGCTCTCATTTTTTTCCTCTTATTTGCCTGGTATTCCTTTTTTAAATTGTCTGTGTGCTTAGCTGTCTTAAAGTATAAAAACAATGCTATTTTATGACATTTTTAAAATGTAGTTTTCTAAAAGCATATTCACTTTTTAGTTTAAAATTCATTCGAAGTGCTCTAACATTGACGTCTTTCATTTCTTTTGTTGTTGGCGTAGGAAACAGGGTTCAACTTTGTCACCTAGGCGGCAGTGCAATAGGGTAATCATAACCCACTGTAGCTTTGAAATCTGGAGCTCAAGTGATCCTCTTGCCTCATTCTCCCAAGTAGCTGGGCCCCAGGGTTGTGCCACTGCACCTGGCTAATATTTTATTTCTTGTAAAGATGATGTATCACCTTTCATTTACTTTAAATAACTTACTAACTCTCAGGTACAAGGTCTTATTGCAAAAATCAATTGCTATAGACTGCATCTTGAATGGAAAAAAATACCAACAGAATCTCAAAATGCGCATTGTCTTTACTGGTATAAAGCGAATTGATGTATGTTTTATATTTCCATGTAAGGATGATTCCTGAATGTTGATCTCCAGCACAGAACTTGGTTTTCTACCTTAATTTTTATTTATGAGTGACTAAACATTTATGTGGAGTATCCCAGAGAAACCTCCATTCTCAATACGATGAACAAATTCCTTCATCTTTCTACCTGCCCCATATATTTGTCCCTGTCCTAGGACTCTCTGGCTCTGTACTTGTATTTCTACTTGATTTTTATTTATTTTGTTTTTTGTGTTTTTCTTGTTTTTGCCAGAAAAGTAGAAGTCATTCTAGACCTAATCCCTTCCTCACAACACCTGTTGTAGTAACAGCCCAGCTGTTCCTGTGCTCTCTCACCCCTGCCCTTAGTAGAGGGTCTTAGCACTAGAACGGGTGATTAGAACTCCCCCTGCCTCTGCACAGATGCCATCCAGGTCCTTCCAGCAGTGTTCGGTCGGTTACACCATCTTTGGGCTCATTTCTGTCCTTTCCAGGCTCCATGTAAGAGTCTTATGATCTACTGTGTGACCAGAAAGCTTCTATACACAGGGAAAATGGGAAATTATAGGTAAATGTACATTTATTTTCATAATAGTCCAACATTTTACAAAGTATTTCCAAAACAGTCCATACATGTTGGCCACCTCTTCGTGAATTGTACAGTGAGTATTTTGTAAACAAAAATACTGCAAAAAAAGTTTCCCAATGAGGGTGACTTTGGGGACACCCTCTGGTGAAAATACACGTTTGGTTCCACCATTGACTAATGTAAAACTCCTCTTCAGGGGCATTCAGTATACTTAAGATAAAATCCCAAGACATAACTGTATTGTAAAATGCCTTAACATTGTTCCCCAACTTTACTGAGCGTCCCTATCTCTCTCATCAGTGATGCCCCCTTCACCTATGACACTGCGCTCACTTTGAATTTGTTTCCATTTTCAGCAGGTGCTGAGCCTGTCTGTAATCGCAGTCTTCATAGACACCTGCAATGGTTTCCCCAGGTACTTGACTAGCTAATTTGCCCTTATTTTTGAAGTAATATTTAATTTAGCTTTTGCAAAAGTCTTCTGTTAAAGCTTAAGTTAAATCTGGGCAGGTCCATTTTGTCTCCTCCCCCACGCTCCTTCTCATCTGTAACCAGGTGTTAAGTGTTGCACTGTGTGCCTTGGACCCCATCGGGTTGTGTGATCAATAGGAAACCCCATACCCTTACGACTATTACAGCCCAATGACCAACAGCCGCAGGTGTGTGTAAAACAGAAATTTGAAAGTGAGCTTGTGACTTGGCTCTTTTAAGCCCCTGCATCTTTTGGTATTCTTTCAATACATGTTTTTCTGCACAATAGTTTCTGTCCGTTGCTAGAGACAGGATGAGACCACATGCTACATGTGTTCACAAAGAGCTGGAATTAATTATTCCTCTTAGGATATGTACTATAAGTCTAGGGTTTTGATTCTTCCAGAGTCAAAACAAGTAGAAGAATAATCTTTTGACAACATCTGAAACTCCAGTCCTGCAGGGTGAGGTAATTGTCATACTGAAAAGCAGTGGTATCCCAGAGGCCAGGCAGTGGAGCTGTAACCCCTGGTGACGCTAGAGAATTTAGGAGCAGTAATTGTCTGCAGAATTTCAAAGAAATAATAAAGCCGACTAAATGTCAACTGGCTTTTTATTACCATGCTTAGCAATTTGAAAGTGTCAATGATAAAATACTCCTTTGAGGGAAGGGGGAGAGCTTGTTTTGGTTTAAGTTCTAAACTTGCCCAAACTAGACTTGAGACACATGTATCCTATAGATTAGCTCAATGATTAGTTATCCTGTGATAAACTCTATTTTCTACTTAAAATTAATTTACAGATTTCACTATTACATAGTTAGCTCCTGTCACAACAGGACTCGAAGTATGTATTTGTGTTTCAGGAGATTAGTTCATAAGAGTATGAAATTAGGCACAACTGATACTCCAAATAGTACTATATATTTCCACTTGAATGATATTTTGAAATGAATAACATTAGCACAGTGATTATAATGACTGAAAATTAAAACTTGAGGTCACTTAAAGTTTCTACATATGTTTAAAATAAAGTGGCAAAAAGGGCTGTAGACTGTAAGGTGTGATATTTTTGTTTGGGACATAGGAATTTTAGTCCATGCATGAAATACTGTCATTAATGGACTGTCTTAAACATTAAAATTTATCTTTGCTTTTCTATTGTTCCATTATTTTGAAACTAAAGAACCGGTTAAGAAAATGAAAGATTTCATCTGTGGTTTGGCTTGGTAGCAGTTGTCCAAATTGTTCCTTTTATTAAAATCCATTTACTAGATACTGGTTAATTTCTTTGCCCAAGAGCATTAAATTATTGTAACATGTAAAGAATCAAGTTTTAATCTGTTTGGCCAACAAAACTAGTAAAATAATAATTGAACCTCTTGCTCTCTTTTTTTTTCTTTTGTATTATAAATAAATAATTAAAGTGTGCTTATAATTTTTAGTGGTATAATAATAGCATATTTATAAAATATTATTGCCAATATTTTATAATATAAATCTTTTCTTGATGACTGAAGTTCTGTGATATTGAGCATGATCTATCTCAGTGTTAAACTATGCCAGGTATGTCCCTGGAACCCTGTTAAGTAAGTATGTATTGAATGTGGTGGACACATTAATAAGCGTTCACAGTACATTTCCAGATTTTCCCTGTGTTCACAGGAGCACACCCATCCCCAGTCCCTGTAATATCTCTGGGAACACTGTGACTGGTCACAGTCATAAAAAATGGGTAGAAGGGATGACATCACTTCAAGATGATGACTTGTCCACAGAGGTGGACAAGTGGATGTGAACAAAGGGTCCACCAGACAACACCAGAGTGGGCATGGGAGCTTGGGAGGTGATGAAGATTAGGTGCAGCTGACATCCTGCTGGCCTACGACAACGACCTTGAAGCTAAATGAGAAATGAATCTTTATCAGGTGAAGCGTGGAGACTTCCAGGTGAACGTGTTGCTGCAGTTCCGCTCGCCTGGTCTGACCAGTACGTACACCCCAGAATCAGCAAGATGCCCAGGCAGTCTGGATACAATGGTCGTGAAGTGTAAATTAAGAAAAGCTTCAAGAGTTGGGGTTGCTATGAGCTTGGTGAAAGGAGGAGCTATCAACCAGCTCTTGAACATTCTCAGGACGTGTTTCCCTCAGCTAGCCCATAAATCTCGACTCACATTTTTCCTGAACCTCGGCATGGCTTCCCCTACATTTAAGTACCAATGCATAGAAATTAAGTGAGACCTTCCTAGAAAGACTTCCCTATTACCTTCACCACTATGAAACTTATTTCATGTGTTTTTAATAGTTGGTTGTTTATATTATTGTCTTTCTGCTTAGCTTATGATTTTTTAAGGTTAAAGATCATATTCTTTGTATCTTTCTATACATCAAGGCACATAAGAAAACATTTTACATGGCCATTTCATCATTTATTTACAAATGTAAAGATTTATTACCTACAAGTCACATCTTATAATGGAGCTGAAGATCAATACATGTATGTCTTACTGAATTGAAATTTGTTAGGGAGAATCAGAAAGCATTTGAACATAGCATCGGCATCTTGTGGGGAAGAGGGTGTAATTTAAGTACGCTTAGAACTGTAGTGGGAGGTGAGCAGAGAGACAGACCAATGTGGTAGAAAGTTTTCAAGGTCAAGCTAAGTGGAAAAGACTAGTTCATGCAGAGAAGTCAAGTAAGGAACATTTGTCCACAGAAAACCTATAGAAATATAAACATGTAAGGTAAGTCATTTGATTATTATGGAGTATTTGAAAAACTGGTAGTATTTAATCTCAAATCATTATTCAACGTGAGGGCAGAGGCACAATTGAACGATACAAGAGTCAGCTGCTAATTGTTAGTTTCGTTTTTTCCTTAATTTATTTTTCCCTAAGATGACTTAGCTTTCCTTATTGGGAAAAATGACATCTGCAGAGGTTAAAGGATGCTCTAATTAAAAACGTATTAGTTCTCCATCCATTAGGATGATGTGTGTTCCATCCATGGATTACAAGGAAATTCCTGGCTTGGTGACTGGTTCCCTTGTGCTGTTGGAGTGTACACTTAACACCCTGCCACGACCCTCCACAGTGAGGCTGGGCCGCCTCGGTCTGGGTGTTTTTCATGTAGAATGACCATGGCGGGCATTCGATTCCATGGGAAACACAATACCTGCCTTGTAGAGCACTCTGTCATTTACACTGGCACCGACCGGCTTTAGGTTAAAAACTGCTGTTTTTAACTGACAACTGTAGTTTTTATGAAACAATGGTCAGAGGAAATATTTTAAATAAATGTATTTAAGGTAATGAGAATGTTTTGATGCTGAAATTATGCAGCTTTTAACTTTTATACCAACATATAGTAGACAGCACGTGTGTATCTATGAACATTTAAATATTTAACAAGACCTCTTACTCGTGTCCAGTGGAATTTCACTAGCAGAATAGAAAATGATGCTGGTCTCATTATAACTCAAAGAAAAAATACAATTTCCTATTCTTCTAATAAAATCTTCTTCAACAATCCTTCATCAAGCTTGTCTCTTGGGGCTAAAATGGAGCTTCTGCTACCCATATTCTGCCTAACTTACAGGGAAATTCTGGAATTAAATAATTTTACACCAATATATTGTATGTTTATTAAGGATTTTCCCCACTTGAAAACACCATCTCAATGGGTAGGTAAGTGAATATGTCACACCTTGGCAGCATGGAAAACTTCTGAGATCAGAAACTACATACTCTGTTCAGAGAACTCCACAGGTGTAACTAGTATTATGATTAACTTCAATTTAGTTGCAAATTTAGTCTTCTCAGGTAATCAAAGCATTTACTGTTTTATTTATCAGCATAATATCCTTTAAAAAAATGAAGAAACTTGCTATATAGTATAGCTGGAAAAACTGAAACCAACCAAGTTAATATGAGGTTTGACAATTAAATTTATGAACTTACCACTGCAGGCTCATGCTGGCAGCACTGTACAAACAACTCTGTCAGAGTTCATAACCTTGGCATATCATTGCATAATAATTGTGTGTGTTGACGTGTGGCATTGTCCCGCTGAGTGGCACTCATTATTATTGTTGCATGTTTTCGCATGCCATCATAAGAACGTCTGAGCTTGAACGAGAGCAAGGAACAGACAATCATTAATTTCTTGTTAAACTTGGCAAGAGTGGAAGTGAAACCAGGGACGTGTTAGTCCAAGTTTGTGGGCATAATGCCATGAAGAAAACAGCAGTGCACAAATGATTAAATGTTTTTCTAAAACATTTAGAGAGAATGTACATGTACAGAGAAAGTGTCACTGATGAAAAGAGGTCAGGACAGCCGGTAATGAGCAGAAAACATTGCAAAAATTTGTTGAATCATGCATCAAAATCATTGGCTGACTGCAAAAAGCACAGCCGACCAAGTAAACATTGATAAAGAAACAAGAAAATCTTAACTACATATCTTGGCCAAAAACCCATTCCTCTCGCATCACGGCAATGCACCAGCTCATGGAACACTGTGTGCGGGAGAGATTTTAGCCAGTAAACAAGTAACTGTATCAGAACACTTTCCCTACTCACCTGATCTGGCTGCCAGTGACTTCTTTCCTTATCTTAAGATAAAGGAAATATTGAAAGGGAGACATTTTGATGACATTCAGAACAGTAAGGATAATACAAACATAGCTCTTTCGAATATCCCAGAAATAGAGTTCAGAAATTGTTCTGCAGGGTGGATTAGGACCTGGCATTGGTGAATAGCATCCCTAAGGAAATACTTCAAAAGTGACTACGTGATACTCTCCAGTGAGGTTTGCAGCACTTTTCTCGGATGAGTTTGTGAACTTAATTATCAGACTTCCCATGCTTGCCCAAGTTAATTGCTGCAGCACAGATAACAGTATACCCATTTTTTTCTTCACTGAGATACAACATTGGGAAGAATTCAAATTTTAAAGCATTTGAAAGTGGCATTTCACCACATGTCATATATGTTTCTTACCTTGGTGTATATTAAGACTCTGTGTCCTAACTCACTTTTCAGTTACACCCTTTGAAACTTGGGGTATCATGATCTATAGGTCCCAGAATCATCAGCTGTCTGTCTGCATTGCTGTATCATTTTTTAAGTAACATCCAGCTTTATTGCTCCTACAAGCCTCAGGTAACCAAATATCTCTTACTATTGAACCCTTCACGACACACTTTAAGAGCAAGGTATACTGTATAGACATAATACACCTGTGTCCTCCTGGATACTTTCCCACAAAGTGCATTTGTTTCATTTTGAGGAGACACAACACAGGTGCCGAGCTGACACATCTTTACGACTTACATCATTAACCCACGTTCTTCCCTCCTAAGCACACAAGACCTTCAATTACTTGTCTATGGATTGGTGAGTGGACAGAAACATTTGATTTAATTATCGCTTTTATGTATGTATATACATTTATGGACTGAAAATTAAATGACTGATTGTGTTTTTCCATGGATCCAGCACTTTCTAGGGAAAACTTTATCAGTTGGCTTTTTAAACAGCTAAATGATGTTTGCTAATTAGCTGTAGTAAAGCTTAGTTTTATTACGGTCAAGTTGAGTATGCATAAACAAGCAGGGGGCACATAATATCACAAGCTGCCTACAGGTACCTATGTTTAAAACCATGGATATGACATTCATCAAGGCAGCCCTGCATCTTTCATGAAGACAAGACACCCAAATCTCAATAAGACCTTAGCTCCAAATCCCAGATGCATTGTGATCCCAACTGGATTGTTCTCTCTTATTCATCCTGACCTTGTTCTGCTTTTCGCATTTGCTCACTTGTACTGTTATTTCTCTTTTCTGAGTTGTTGGCCCCTTGCCACACCTCTCCAAAATGGTTCCCGACTTGGTTTTAGTTTTCTACTCCTGGCTGTGTGGGCTTGTTCCTGACCAGTCACATTTGATCTGTTTCTCTTGGCACTAGTTTCAGTGAGA
Source organism: Perodicticus potto (assembly GCA_963574655.1). Classification (NCBI taxonomy): domain Eukaryota; kingdom Metazoa; phylum Chordata; class Mammalia; order Primates; family Lorisidae; genus Perodicticus; species Perodicticus potto. The sequence goes on along the minus strand of CAUYRH010107354.1, from coordinate 39,792 downwards.
AAAAATAAAATAAGACAAAATAGGAGTGAATTTCTTTCATTAAAAAAGGAGATTTAAAAGGAAGAGTTCAGCAATCCATGTAAAAGCAGTTTATGCTGTTATCTAATATTTTGTTGTCAATGGGGTTAAGGTTAAGGATTGCTGAAATTGTAACCAGGGTGTCAAATAGTTCCATCTTTGGGGAAACTGAAAACTGAATTTAGGATTTTATGATTCCAGAGGTTTTCCTATTATATCGGCATTGCACATAATCCTATCTATTCAATAGTTTAATTTTAAAAGCAATTATTAGCACCTAATCTATGCAAGGCCCCTGGGATACAAATTCAAATATAATGCTCTAACTCATGAACTGGATTTTCTTATTGTGGCGAGGATACTGTGCTACTTGAAAGGTCTTAAAATATAGACAATGGATAATTTTTATGATGAAACATCTGTGAGCCCTTCAAGAATATAGAATTAATGACTAATTCACAAGGGAGGCTCTGTCAATGTTCAGAGAGTCAGGCGGTGTCCACGATGAACGAGAAAGGACAGCACTTCCTGCCAGGCAGAGCCCGATTCTGAAGGCAAGCACATGAAGCCGGAACGCCCCATTGAGCACATTAGCTGAGAGTGACAGACTGTTAGTGCATGGCTCAGGCGCTCAAAATCCCTTCTGAGATAAGCAAATATATCGTAAGCATCCTTACATGTTGTGGTGTTGAAGCCAAGCCAACGGGTAGCCCAGGAGGAAGCTTTCTCCATTTGAAGCATGATGGCAAGTGATTTCACCTAAGTTCTTTATACTAAAGACATTATGATTGTGAATGGTCCACAAAGAAATCCTGAGAATGAGGGTGCAAAGAGAGTGGATAAGGAATTATATAGAAATAAAGGCCCAGAACACTGACTCTCTAACTGGTGCTTCTCAAACCCACTCAGCTTGGAGGGGAAACAGAGTTTCAAAGAGTCTCTACTCTACTGGAATTCTGGTGTCCTGCAAAACCTTTTCAGATAACTTTGGAACATTTTTAGAGGATGTGTCTTTGGAAGTTCCTCTTAGTACTCTTCAAGCTAGTTCTCTTGTTTTCTCTTTCCTGTTTCACTGTATTTCCTTGTTATTTCTGTACTGTTGCTATCAACTCTTCTTTTGATTCTGAAGTCAAAATCAGAACCCAGGCCACTGACATTTACCAATTATGTCTTTGCTATTGTTCAAAAAAGAGGCACTATTGCCAGGGTCCAGTCTAACTACGGCTGCTGCTGTCCACATGACAGTTGCTAACCCTAGCAGATGCTTCTTCTGAGGTTCCTCTTGTTTGAGGTCCAGATCTGAAATTTCTCCTGCCAATACCAAAGTGGACACTGCCAGAATCACAGGCTCTGTCTACTCTATTGTTATAAACACAACCAGCACTAATGCAGCCCATGGTTTCAGTGTCTCAAGGACATTGACATGAATCCTCTCTTTGGCTTTGTACTCTCTTTTTTGGGTACCCCTGTAGGAGGATGAATAATGTTGCCCACAGTCATGAATTCCTGACCCCTTGAGCCTGTAAGTGTTACGTTGTTTGGAAAAAATGGTCTTTGCAAATGCGATCAACTTAGGGAGAGATGATCCTGGGCCACTAGGTGAGCAGAAGCACAAGTGTCACCGAGACATTTACCACCCATGGGAAAAGGGGATGTGGAGATGTCTGAGCCAAAAGCAACCTCCAGAGCTAGAAGAAGCAAGAACCAGCTTCTCCCGAGGGTCTCCAGGAGTGCCCTTCTGCAGCCAATTCCTTAATTTAAGTCCAGGGACGTTGGTTTTAGATTTATAGTCTCTAAACTATGAAAGAAATAATTTCTTTACTTTCAAGCCACCAAGTTTGTACTGGCTTGTTACAGCAGTCGCAGGAGCTAATCCAACCTGCATACACTGAGAACCAGGCATGAGTCCACAGGGGCAGGACTGGGAGAAGGCTTGTATGATTACGCACGAGCCTTTGATGAACTCAGGCACCAGGTCATGAAAGAGCAGACATATTTTCTGTTTGTGCTGTGAATAGAAAATTAACTGAGGATTAAACTTGAGCCTAATGATACTGCAAGATATAAATTTGGAAAACTTTCAAAGAGAGAACCACCAAATATTAAATGATAGTCCTCATGTTCAAAGACATAACACTCTTACTTTTTACTGCCTCTCGAAAATAACCTCTTGTAATTCAGATGTAAACAATGAGAAACATAAGTACCCAGTGTGAGTGCGTTCATGTTGTATGAGACTTACTCATGGAAATTATGATCATCACTGTTGACCTGGAAATGTTTATTTTTAAACTTAGAAATGGCATGCTGTTTGTTAAAAAAATACTTCTAAAAGACAAACCCTCAAAACAGTCTCCATTCCCCATGAGGAGAGTGTCACCACCATCCACCAACACTGTACTTTATTTTAGGCCAACTGTGGCCACTGTGGGCAGATGCAGAGGAAAGGCCTGGTCGTTAAGGACTTTGTCTAAATGAATATAGTTCCGAAATATATAAGTGCTTTAAAAAGGCAAAACTTCAATAAAAGAAAGTAAAAAAAATGGGTGAGTTATTCTGCCTGCAAGTATAATTGGCTCCTCGGCAAGATGAAGACCTGTCCACGGTCAGACTCCCAGCAAGGCTTCAAACATGTGCATCACGCGGCCGGAGTACAGAGCAGTTTCAGGGGCTGACCTTCACTTTGTTTCTGCTCTTATTGAAGATCCCTTTAAGAGCAGTCTGGACAACTGTCACTGGGAACTCACGGTGCCAACCAGACTTAGTTATTCTGAGAATCACGTCCGTGATGTCTGCAGAGTAAATGAAAGGCTTTCTGGGTGTAGTACCAATGGCTGGATAAAGAGACTGTTGGTTACCCGGATCTGGTGCACTGGCCCCTGCCATCCAGTTCTGAAGAGCCGAATTCTCACTGAGAGGAACCTGGAAAGGACAGAAATGAGCCCAAACAGGGTGCAATGGAACCAACTATACAGTGAGAAGCTGGTTGGCATCCGAGTGTGCAGAGGCAGTGGAGAAGCTCTGATCATCTGTCCTAGTGCTAAGGTCCGCTATTTGCAGTCAAATCCATAGATTGGTTTGGGAGAAAACCTGTAAGACTCTAAAGCTAATGTAAAAAATAGTGGAACTATGGATGCCACAAATAATTAGGAAATGGAATGGCTGGGGGACAATTATTGCACCAAAATCCTAATTGTTGTTATTTTGTGCTGACCACACAACAAAAACAGGAAGCTGTGAGCTCCACAAGGCTCAGTAACGAAGGATCCTCACTAAGGACACATCACTAATTCTGCACTCCCGAGGGTATTACACAATCATTGAGAGGCGATGGGGAATGATGAGGTGGAAGTTTCTAGAATTTGCCTGTTTTATATACATTGTGACTGCCATGTGTTAGACCTGATGGTGTACAACAGAGCTGATCACCCCTCTAACAGGGGTTTCTTCCGATTCATTCCTGCCAATAGGAAATGGGTGACTAGGGGAATCTCTGCACTGGTCTTTTGCTTATGAAGAAGGATTCTTTGGGTCCTGGCTAACCCCTCCAGGAGATCTATACAGACTGGTAAGACCCCCAGGGAAATTGGTGAAAAAATACCCAAATAAGAAATGAAATTACTTACTTTCTGCAATCAGTTTTTCTATGCTGACCATAGTAAAGGAAAGCATCCCTGAGGAGCTCATGAAGAAACTTTCAATTTCCCCTGCTTGTCCCCAGGGAACCCTTTACTTTTCTGCAGTTGGGAATGTAATTCATTTAAAAATATGAGCAACATAGGCACCAAACTGTGGTTCTGAGAAACTCAGAAGTGATGAATGTCTAGTTTAATTTCCTACTACGTACATGAAAGGCCAATCTTCACGCAGGCACACAGCATCAAAAATCTAACATCTTGTGATGAAAGGCAAGCAAAGCGTCTCTTAAAAAATTTCATTAAGTCCATGAAATCAGTGTAATCGTATGGGGAGGGAGGAGAATGTCAGGGAGCTTACAGTGTGATGAGTCTCCAAATTGGGCACTGCCACAACTGCACCCAGGTCAGTAAATGAGAAATAGTGGCTGTCTTCCTTACTTAAAAGACACTATGTCACCCCCAAACACTGTGGATTAAATGTGCACAGAATGTTAATTCATCACAGAAAACACGGACAAAGCATCTGTAATCTCAGCACATGAGAGTTGTTATTCAATTGTAAGTTCTGGTTTGGTCAGCTTAGGGAAAAATACTTAATATATTGCAGAATTTCTAGTTACTACCTGCTAAACGAGTAAGGGAAGAAGACAAAACAAAAAGCCATCCCTACATTTGAAAATTAGTGAGAATGAGCTTCAGGGAGCACAGCCTAAATAGTTCAGGTCTCAAGTCTCAATCTCCTCCTCTAATTGAGTTTGCTTAAATAGTTTGTGAAATCTCTTAGCTCATGGCTTGATAATTCACTATTATGCTAAATATTTACTCGCCATATACTACACACCAGATGCTCACCAGATGCTGTGTCTAGCACAGGGATGCTGAGGTGAGTGAGATGAGGGGCCACCTTCCTGGGACTTGCACAGAGGAGAAACCATAGTGTTGTGAATCAGGGTCTGCATTGCAGGGTTTGCAAGGAGGTTGTGAAAGGTGCAACGGTTATTTAACCTCTCTGTTCCACGTGTCTTCAATTGGAAAATAGACCCAGAAATTCCTCTACTTTTATGATGAACTGAGTCAATATCTGCAATGTGCTGAATGTTGTGTGTGACAATTTGTATTCACTTTCTTTTCTTCTGTCTTTTCATTTCCATTCATCTTTGGGTCAAGCTACGTTTTCCTCCGAAAGCCTGAATTGATTTTGTTTTCATTTGTTCCAGGCTTGTGGTAAAAAGTAGTGGACTTTTAGCAGCCAAATAAGTATTTGATGATTGGTTGAACAGAGTTTGCTCAACTTCTATATTGAAAATAACATTTGGTAAGCGAAAGTTCTTTTAGAAACTGGAAAATGGAGCAAGTAACACATGGTGATATCTACGAATATATGAATAAGGCAAATGAGGCTTAAGTCATATGAGAATTGAACATTAGATATTGGCAGACATTTCTCCAAAAGAAAAAAGAAATCTCAGATAATAAAACTGCTTTTTACAGCGAAAATTGTTATGTAAGTTCACATGGGCTTGTTTGATATCTGCAACTTGAAATTTTCTTCCATCTGTACAATTTTTATTATTTCCTCTTCCATTGGAGAGAAATGAGATGAATTTTGGTCCTCAGGATCCAGGCAGCCTCCACTAAGTTGAGCATCAACCACTTCACCACTGCTGAAGTTGAGCTGCAACTTCATTGTGATGTACGTGAAATGTAGTCTTAAGAACAAACATTTATTTTAGTTGGTTTAATGCAATTTCCCTTCAATTTTTTGAAAATTATAGTAAATTCACTTTAAAATAATATAAAGGGAAAATTTAATTAATTCATGCATATAATCATTTAATAAAAAAAATTTATAGAAAGAAATGCGTGTTCTGAAAGTCTATGATGTTTTTGGAACAAGTAACATATTGTGGAAAGTGAAAACAGCTCTTAAACTCTTTAAACATTTGTCTGTACATTTTCTTAAAAATTCCCAAAATTACCAAAAATATTCTCCCAACAGTGGGAACATGCTGATGTGTTTCCCATGAAAATTATTGGGCTGCAATGGCAAAGGCATTGCCTAATACTTCATCTATGTTATTATTTATGACTCATCCATGGCTCACTTTTTATAGTTTTTCTACCTTAGTGAAAGATTTTATAACCCCCAAATGTGTTGGTATTAAGAGGTAGGGCCTTAGGAGGTCATTAGGTCACAGGAACAGAGCTCGGGAATGGGATTAGTGCTTCATAGAAGAGAGGCATGAGAGCCTGCTCTCTGCTTGTTCTCTGCGTTATGCGAGCAACAGAGAGAGGACAGGTGTCTGCACACGAGGGAGAGGATCTTTCCCAGACACCTGACCTGCCAGCACCTGGCCAGTGAACTCTGCAGCTTTCAGAATTATGAGAAATAAATTCTGCTATGTAAGTTGTCCAGTCCATACTAACGTGTTATTATTGCTGCTGTAACAGCTAACACAGCCATAGCCCTGCCCATTAATGGGCAGCACACACACACACACACACACTCACACACACACAGGCACATTGCATTTTATGACGTTTCAAAATCAAGAAATTATTAACCTCAACATTAAATTGATACTTCAGAAAACAGAGAAATGGTACATTTTTGCTTTGGGAATGAGATTTGCAGCCATCACACAATATTTTAATGTATCAAGTCTTTAAAGGTGATGAATGAGAGCAATTTAACTATCATTTATCAGCATTTGGATTGTAGCAAGGCTTTAATTTTACAGTAGTTACATAACCTACCATTGAATTCTGATCTATCTGAAAGATCTGAGGTATTTTATCATTGAGGCAAATGTAATTTAGCAGCTAAGAGTGTACAACATAATTTCATGATGTATTCAAATATAAGTGGCAATGTATCTGAATTGTTTACATTTCCATTAAGATGGGTTAGGTTGCTTCTAGATTATTTGCTTTAAGGAGTCTAATCCTGTTGAGAAAATACTTTCCTTTCCTTCACGGAATGGAAATTTCTAAAATAATGATGATGATAACATGGACCTGGAAAACAAGCTTGTAGAACAATTGTTTTCCTCTGCATCATCAACAGTACCTTGGAATTACATTTTTAAAAAGTGATAAAATCATTTTATTCCCAAATAATAGTAAAATAAAGCAACAGTTTCACTGGAAGAATATATATTCAGTTTTCCAAATCCCAACACTCAAGGACCTCAAGGAAAGGACACAGAGCTCTGAATCCTAACTACGAAAAGAGAACCCATTGCTAGAAGCCAGACAGTGGTTCTAATGACCCACTATCTCAGGTTACACACCGCCAGTATTTCTAAACACTTCCTAGGCACCACACTCAATGCCAGATCCTAGGGACACCAACATGGAAAGAAACCAATGGGAGGTCCTGAAAAAAATCCCTGGGAAAGTATTGATGACTGATACATGTGCATTGTAAGTTTATTTAGCAATGCTGTGTGCACATATCTGAGTATACTAAATAAAGTGTATCTGAGATGAGTGAGACTGTTCAGTAGTGGCGTACATGGTGATACTCATATTCAACGTGAAATGAGAAAGTTGAGTAGATTTCCCATTTCTCAGAAGAGGAGTACTTTAAAATGAGTAGGGCGGGGCCTGTGGCTCAAGGGAGTAGGGCACTGACCCCATATGCTGGAGGTGGCAGGTTCAAACCCAGCCCTGGCCAAAAACTGCAAAAAACAAACAAAATAAAAATGAGTATCTTCCAGGTGAATGTGAAAATTGGAAGAAATAAGAGAATTGTGGTGAGTGTTGGGAACCACAGAGTACTCAGCAACATGAATTGGAGAAGGAGCAGGCGGCCCCCTGAGAATTCTGACTACTGCGCCAGCCATGCTTCCTTGGACGGCCGTCAGCCCCTGTGCGGGGTCTCGTCATGGGACTGTGTGAGACTGTGTGAAACTGGAGTGTCATCATCACCAAGCAAGAGCGGCCAGCCTCTCTTCAGTCCACTGAGGAAGGTGGGAACTCACAGCCACACTAAGGATTCTGGGAAAGTACAGGTAAAGCAGACAGGTAAAACAGGTAAAACAGTACAGGTAAAACACCCTTGATGGGAACTCAGGCAGCTATCCTTCTGTTTCAGGACAGGAACGAAGGTACCTCTATAAATTCCCTTCCTTTCCTTTGTTTTCTGTTGGTTTTAGTCTAGTGTAATGTAAGCTGCCAAAATTAAAAAAAAAAAAAAAAAAAAAAAAGCCTTTAGACCTCACAACATCATGCGGCTGCATTTACAGGAAATGGCAATGTCCCAAGTGTTAAAAAGTATACTCTGCACCTACCTACTCAGGGAAGAAGCACTTAACAATAAGCTGAAAATAGCAAAGCTATTCTACCTGCAAATTTCCAATTTAATAAACTACAACACAACAACAAAAACTTCTCTTTTGTGTGTAAAAATTTCTCACTGTCTTTAAAAGTAAACTAAATGTAGTATAATACCTATATTATGATAGTTTTTACCTCCAACGGACATGCAATTAGTTAGACTGTGTTGTCTAATCTCCTTCACAGAGGTAAACCCTGGTGATTATGATTCATGGAAAGAGTGAATGTTTTCTACATACAAATTATACAAATAGTAATTTTAAAGTTAAGTATATCTATTCAGGGTTAGAATGAATGTATATATAAAAGCTCTGCTTTAAGCTTGATTTTGTCTATTAAATTTGTGATCTGATTAGCACTTAGCAAAAATAATTTGGGGAAAATAAAGTATAACTACTTGAGCTAACTCTCCACAGCTGTTAAAGAAGAAAAGAGACTCAACTCATTAGTCTTAAAAGAAAATTTCTCATTGCAAGAATTTCTAATTAGGTTAGAAGCCACCTTTTAGAAGTTGAAGAAAATGCATGATTACATCTTCCAAAACACTGTGGAAAGTCTCATAATCCCTTCATTTTAAGATCCTAGCAATTGGAAAAGAAACAACTATGAATTAGGAAAGAAAAGTAATACTCTTTCAAATCAGAAGAGTTAGATCATTCTGCACCCATTGATCACTATAAGCTGAGTAATTTTACTCATTAAACACATGTCTAATAACACACACTTAAAACTTCTGTGTGCTTCTATTGTTATTTTTTTCCATAGACAGGGTAGGTTTTGTATAAGCATTGCAGACATTTTTTTTGCAAAATTTCAAAATATATTTTAGGTCTTCTTCTTAAGCAATGTGACTTATCTGTCTGGGTTATACAATTGAAAGCACCACTAACAAATCTCACCGTATTTGAACAAAATATCTTCAAAAACTATGCTACAATTCCACCCGTTAATGTAATTTTTTCAGAAGAAGATCTATTTTTCACATTTCTATTGATATATAATAGTACATATTTGAGGAGTCCATATGATATTTTGATACCTATATATAATATTCTATGACCAAATCAAAGTAATTGGGCAATCCATCACTTTAAACAGCATTTATATTTCCCTTGTGTTGGGAATGTTACAATTTTTCTCTTCTTTCCATCTCAAAATGCATAATAAACCATGGTTAATTATAATTTGCCTATCATACTGTTGATATTAGAACATTTTCCTTCTGTGTAACTGTACTTCTGTACCCTTCAACCAACTTCATTTCATCCCCTGCTTCTCATCCCCTTCCCAATGTTGGTAACCGCCATTTTCCTCTCTGTTTCCATGAAATACACTTTTAAGCTCCCTCCCTCATGCACTACTTGTCTTACTGCCATTTTTCTATTTCACTGAACCTACTGACCTCCAGTTTCATCCAAGTCTATGCAAATGACAAAGTTCTATTCTTTTTCATGGCTAAATAATACACCATAGTATATGTATGTATATGTGTGATTGTATATGTGTATATATATGGGTGTGTGTGTATGTGTGATTGTATATGTGTGTGTATATATATGTGTGTGTGTATATGTGTGATTGTATATGTATATATATATGTGTGTGTGTATACAAATATGTATATGTATATATGTGTGTGTGTGTATATATATATATGTGTGTATATATGTATATATATATATATATATATATATATATACACACCACATTTTTAGTATCCATTCATGCATTCATGGATACCTGGGTTAATTTCATATTATGGCTATTCTGTATAGTGCTTCAATAAATTTGAGGATTTAGAAACATCTTCAATATAGTGATTTTCCCTGTTCTGGATCTGTAGCCAGCTGTGTACTTGCTCAATCATATGGTAGTTCTATTTTTGTATTCCAGAGAAATCTCCATACTGTTTTCCATATTATACCATCTTGTTGGGGCCATTTTGAGAAATGTCTACCCAGTTCTTCTGCTTATTTTGTAATTACATCATTTGTGGGAGTTTTTTGTTTGTTTTTGCTTTGTTTTGTTTTGCTATTGTCTAGTTTGAGTTCCTTATTAATTCTGGTTATCAGTCCCCTGTTGGACGACTAGTTTAACAATATTTCCCCTGCTGTAGGTGATCTCTTCGCTTTGATAATTTTCCCTTTTACTTACTGTGTAGAAGCTTTTTAACTTGGTGGGATCCAACCCATCTATTTTTACTTGGATTGTCTGTGGTTCTTAGGACTTAACCAACAAGATTTTCCCTTTCCAACATTCTGCAGTACTTCCTCAGCATTTTCTTCTAGTAATTTCATAGTTTCAGGTCTTATCTTTAAGTCTTAATCATTCAGAGTTGATGTTTGCATGTGGTAAAGATGGAAATCTAATTTTATTCTTCTGCACTGGACATTTCCAGTCTCCCCACACCATCTTCTCCTATCCTGTGTACATCTGCGGCATCTTTACCAAACATGAGTTGATTGGACATGCAAGGCCTTATTTCTGGGTTATATTCTTTGCCATTGGCCTACGTTTTAGAAATCCAGAAAGTAGACAGGAATGATCCTTCTCTTTCTCCTATTGTCTTGCTAAGGAAATAGAAATAGAAATAAAGCCAGGTAAGTACGAGAAGAGGGGTGGGTAGCTTAATTTTGAAATAACGAGATGGTATTTAAAATAATAACGCAAAAAATATTTGAAGCCCAAGATGTATATATACAAATATGTTTAGTTCATTTAAATATGGGAATGAATACATATGCATGAATTTTTACTTAATGTACAGAATATGAATGTGTAATATAAATGTTTTCGCATTCATTTCTTTCTTTCTTTCTTTTTTGCTTAATGCAGAGAATGTGATGATGAAGTTCTTTAGTACAGACCTTTGGCTATTCTAAAATTCACACTAATCCACATTATAAGTATAATTTTTCAGTAAGGAAGATGATCTGCTGAGTTTAAGAATGCATATGTTAATATAATGTTACCAGTTGATATTGACACAATTGTGAGGAAAATTAACAATAATGAGCAAAACGTATTTTCTTCTTACATTTCATGTTAAGTTATTTTAACTTCCTCTTCTTCAGCAGTTAGTGGTACAATTTAATCAGATTTGCCTCCCCAATCATTTTCTTTCCTTATCCTATCATTTAAAATTTACTGATTTTGATGATTATTTTTCATTCCCATAACATCTGACCTAGGAAGTTGACAAAAGGTCATCTGGCTCTGAAAAGGGACCTGATTCAGGAAAAATAGCTCTATGCCTTTCTTATCTTACCTTCCTAAGTCAGAACCTCATTCTTTCTTCCTGCTATCTTGGCCTCCAGTGTTATGCTAGACTGTTTTTGAGATGATAACATGCATTACATCACGATATGTTATTCTTTTTATATGAGTCGTTTTCCCCAGCTCTTTCCTTTGCTCTGATTTTGGACTGCTGCTACACAGTGTGAATAATGACACTTAAGCACCCTGCATATTTAAAAGGTATCATGCAGTTAAGTATGTTTTGTAATAGGGAGCTACAAATATCTTTCTAAAATTGATTTGTGCAGACCCTATGAGAGACATCAGCCAGCACTCAAGGAATTAGCCGCCATAGATATCTTTGTTTATAGTCCCCACTTCAGCTCACTTAAGTGCTTATTATTAGTTTACGTGACTCCTCCATGTTTGGTTTCAGTGTTTCCATACAGTGAAAGCTGATAAGGTGATGCCATTTTTATTATGCACTTTAATTACTGATTGTTAGAAAGTGTATGTTGTTCACTTCAGGTTCAATTCCTCTATGAGTTAATACTGTTACTGGTCATCTTTCAGCCAGTTCAGATGACTCTCATACTGTTTTTTCTTTTTTCCTTATCTTTCACCTTCTTCTTCTTCTTTTTTTTTTTTTTTAAGGAGATAAATTTGTGTTCATTCAAAATCTTCCCTTTATCTTACATAATTATCTATTTAGTATTTATCATTCCTTTAAAAAGAATAATTACAAAAACATTCTTATTCAATTTCAAGTAATTTAGTCTTAGAATATTTCAAGTGCTTTTTAATGAACCTAATCTAGCAATATGAAAAAGTTTCAGGATTACATTTTGGGGAATTAATGAAACATTAAGTTTAACTGAAAAATAAGTATATAATATTCCTCTTGAGTAATGTCCTAGAAAGTTTATTAAAATATGTATTTGGTATAGATTTTGACAAGTCAAGATTGCTTTTCTTGTTGACATTGTTGGTAAATTTAATAGAACTGAAATGCTAAATTATCTCTGCCTAATCTTTTGGCAATCTCCAGGCAATCATTCTCAGTTACATATTTTAAAGATTCTGTCTGTTAAATAATCGAAACTTTGAAGTTCAGAATACATGGAATTAAGCATCCTTGCCTAGTCTTCTTAGAGGCTATGGATAGATGGAAACAAAAGGAAATATTCTTGTGAAAATGAGGAAGCCATGCCACACGCCTGATTTTAAGTATCTAACTTTTATTAAAGATGTGGAAGCCCTGGGGAAACAGTTGGAAATCCTCCTTTAAAAACTAAGACCCTAAGATGAGTCCTACAATACACATGTTTCTAATTTTAAAAAGTATTTGATCCATAAATGTTTAAACGAGTGTGTCTTACAATTTGCTAACATCTAAAAAAGTGTATGGTATTTGTATAATGTAGCTACATTTACTACAAAAACAAGAAAGCGTGTTTAGATGAATGGGATCTTAGACTATTCCTCCCTACTAAACCCTTCCACTATCTCATTAAGGGAGTAATCATTCTGGTTTTGAAGTCCAATTTCTGCATGCATTGCATTCCCAAACTCTTACTGTTTTGTTTTGTTTTGTTTTTTGTTTTATAGTTGAGAAGTAATACCTAAAGAAACTATTTTAATGGCTTTGAAAATAAAATATACTATTCTGGTATTTCTCCAAGGGATTTTCCAAGATTTCAAAATGCAAAATTTCCAGCTTTGACTAATTTGAAACTAAAACAAAATAACACTTTCTGCATAGTTAATTTTTTTTTTTTTTTTTTATTGTCTGGAATTCATTTAGGGTACAAAGAATTAGGTCACACTGATTGCATTTGTTGGGTAATTCCCCTCTCATAATTGTGCGCGGTCCCCAAGAGGTGTGCTATGCACCATGGCCCTCCATCCCTCTCCCTCCTTCCCTGTACCCGCTCCCTTACTCCCCTACCCCCACACATATTAGACCGTCTGTTGCCTTCACATTGAGTACATTGGATTATTGCTTCTCCATTCTTGTGATGCTTTACTAAGAAAAATGTGCTACACCTCAATCCAGGATAATAATCAAAATTTTGAGATGTTCTTTAGTTTATCTACCTTTTAGGAACTAGTACAGCTAAGTACTCTAATACATACCGTGTAGGACGTGGTCTACGAAACATTGTAGAGCATGATAAATACTTGCCAAAAATGTGAAAGACCACATTTAAAGAGATGTGATTGCTTAATCGCGGCCATTATTTTGAAATAGCCTTGACTTTCTCTGCACGTTGTGCTTTATTCTCCCTGTTCAATACCTCCCTCGATTCTAATTCTATGGTATTCCCCAAATGTGCCCTCGATATGCCAGTAGTTTAAATATTTTTCCAATATTTTTCCATTTTTGTTTTGATTGTAGAAAAGGGAAATGCACTCTCTTGGTTTCTGTATGTAAATGGGTTTGGTAGACTCCTTCACAGTGTCATGGTCTTCTCAAACGCAAATGATCTGAAAGCCTAAGAGAGGAGTGATTAAATATTTTGTGTCAAACTCTTATAACCAAGAGATACTAAAACTTCGTCTTAAAAATTAAGGCAAAAATCACTCCAAGTTAAATCTGATGTTATTCTAATTCTGATGCTATTCTAATTCTTTATTTTATTTTTTCTTTATTAAATTGTAACTAGTGTACATTAATGCATTTATGGGGCATGATGCGCTGATTTGATATAAAATGTGGAATGTTTACATCAAACTGGTTAACACAACCGTCACCTTGTTTACTTCTTTGTTGTGGTAAGATATTTACTATTTAATAGTTTTGAAATGTCCCATTGTGTTATGCACATTAGATGAGGTCCCACCAAACACCCTCCCTCCCATGGCCTCCCCCGGTCACTCCCTGCTTCCTCCCCCCCTCCTTCTTTCTGGACTGTAAGTGTTTCACCATTCTTATGAATGTGTAGGTGAATCCTGTTCGGTGTTCTTTCAGAAATCTGCGGGCGAGAAGACTCTATGCTCAGCAGACGGATGAACTTGTGTTTGACGTTTAATAGACCATGGCGACATGGGATACACACATCTGTACACTTGCCTGTGCCAGCTTTTCATGAGCCACCGCTGCAGAGCTACAACTCTTCTAATAAGTGGTAATGTTTTCGATACTTGGGGCACACATGATAACTAAGCAACCTGGGAGCACAAAGTGTAACCCTGACGGTGGTCATAAGCACTAAAACTGCTGGTACCTTCTTGTAACTTCATTTCTAAAATGCACAAAATCTGATTCCAATATCATGTAGAGGTATAATATTTAGAAAACCTTTTAAACATTCTTTTAACAACTACATAAATTGTGTGCTTTTCCCCAGTAATCTGAAATGTTTCCTGACACCAACTTAGTTTTATTTATATGAAACAAGGGAAACTATAGACAGAAATAATACATAATGCCAAAGGGGAGAAAAAAGGAATAAGCACATTGATATCATGGGTATGCTAAGTCAAATATGTTTTTCCTTTTTGTTTTTGGAAACCACAAACCAAAAATGCCTTTTTCCCCTTGATATCACCCAGAATCTGCTACCGTGAGACAGTTCCTATAATAATAGTGTGCACATAGCTTATATGCCCATTGCAAACAATTTTTGCTGGGTTTGATCTGAAAATATACAAGAAAGAGATTAAGCAGACTGTTTAACGTATGAAGTGTCTATCAGAGAGTTATTTTTGGTGCTTGCCAAGTATTTAAATTAAATTTGGGTTATCTGTCTCTCTGTGTGCTTAGCACACACATATTTTCTTTAGGCCATGAACTTCTAGTTGCTGATCAGTAGAAACAGTCCTCTTTGATTCCAGATAAAATGTAATGCGTATTCTTTATCTACTTCATCTTTATTATGGGTTATAAAATGTAAACTAGCTCAACAGGAATCTGAAGAAGGAAGCGATCAGGAGATTGATCTTTGGTATTGATGTGGCAGAGGATAATGCCACAAGTACATAATTACAATTACATTTATAAATTTGCTGCTAGTTTTTGATCAATGTATGAAGAACATTCCAAGTTTTATTGCCATTGGTGTTTCTCTACTTACAAAAAAATTCTCATTATTTTGATGGAAAGTACTGGAAGAGTAAATTCTCATAGTTTCTTTCTTTCTTTCTGTTTTTTTCTTTTCTTTTTTTTTTTTTAGTCTTAACGAGGATTTAAAGAATAATTGGGGGGGGCGGCACCTGTCACTCAAAGGAGTAGGGTGCTGGCCCCATATGCTGGAGGTGGTGGGTTCAAATCCAGTCCCCACAAAAAACTGCAAAGAAAAAAATTAATAAATAAATAATAAAAAAAAGAATAATTGGAATCACCTGGATCCATTCCTGAAGCTCATTTGTGTATCAGGAAATAGAAGTGTGGTGGAACCACAGATCAACTGTAGACCCTTCCCAAGAAAGTGGAAAGGTGAGGTGGTGTGTGCAGGGGAGGCTGCTGTAGCTGTTGGGGGTGGCTGAAAGCCCTCAGGTGGGCTATTCATGCTAAGGAAACTGAGAAGGAACACAGGGCCACATAACCTGTGACAAACTCAAATGGTCTTTAAACAGTAATGCAGATTGAATAATAGTACACAGAATGAAAAATGTCATAAGATTCTTATTTATTTTTTAGATAAATTTTCCTCTCTCAGGTAACTCAAATCATGTCCATTTTAGCCAAGTGCTAGAAGAACAGAACACAAGGGCAAACAGAAAACTATTCACTCAAGTAGAAAACCATGAATTTCCAAAAAAGTGAGATACTTCATATTTTAAACATTGTGTATAGTGTTATGGATATGACTGTGTATAGTGTTACACGATTTACCATCATGACCCTGTTTTATGTTATGACTTTATTGTTTTAGTAAGACTAAGAGGTTTCTACTTAAAAATTTGAGAGGCCAGGGCACCAGTTCCTTAAAACAGGAACACATTTGCCAGTAACCTTTCCTTAAAATGCACCACATATCTTAAACTCATCAGTTGCTTGAAAGTTTATGTCTTATTTCTCAAGTGTTCCCAATCAGATTATATCCATCTCTGCTGTTAAATTCACCACTAATAATAAAAAATATATTAAACATCTGCTAGGCACAAACTACAGGTTTAACCCTAGGAAGATTAAAAAAGAAATGATAAATACAACATGTTATCAGCCATTGATTTCTGACTCTCTAAATAAAAGGACTGACTTTGACTAGTGGTGCTGACAGAGAGGCCACTTTTACCTGAAGTTGTCACTGCTTGGCGGCAACAGTGGATATACTGCCCGTGTGAAGGACTTGAGGGAGAATGAGTCCATCCAAGAAATCCTAGTCCTAACTAGGAAAGGGATAATTTATAACTATGTATTACAGATTAAATATCCACAAGCTCCCCTCAAATTCACATCATTTTGAAATCTAATTTCCAATCTAATAATGTTTAGAGGTGAACAGGTCATAAGGGTGAAGCCCTCCCGAATCGGATTAGCACCCTCATAGAAAGATACGGCAGAGAACTCCCACACCACTTTTGCCATGTGAAGACAGCAGAAAAACATCTTCTGTGGACCAAAGAAAGGGAACTAATAAGGATTCCAAACACTGGGAAAGGCGGCTAGTAACATTACAAACTTAACATTTGGCCTTTAGTTTCTGAATCTGTTACCCTCTTCTGTAAACTGTAAGATTTTGGCAATATTTCAAGTGCTACTGTGCATATTGGGAATGAGATCTATGCAAGGCAGGATGTATGTTAACAGCTGAAGAGGAAAGAGCTTTTATTAGAGCTCGTATCACAAATGCTAGACTTCTCATTAGGATTCCCACTAAAATTCACAGTATGTATTTCCTTGTTGTGGCTCAGGACCCAGCATGGAAATTAGAAGTGTTGGTGATTAGATTTCCTTGAGTCTTATCTCCATATTTTTTTAGCTTTTGGGCTTTAGGAAACTTTATTAATCTTTCTTAAAATCTCTTATTTCCTTATCTCTAAAACTAACCTCAGTAAACTTCACTTCATGAGGTGCAAGCAATTTTGAAAAGCATATTGGTTTTTGTTTACAGAACCACTTATATTTTTCATACCTGGACCCTGGCAAATACTGGTTAAAGAAAAAACATAATATAAAAATATACATTGGGGGAAGTAGTACTATACTGGGAAGGCATATGAAAATTATGTCAGTCTCTTCTCTGTCCCTAGCCCACCTATATGATGAAAAAAGTAACGTCTGAGGAATGTCTACTCATTCTTCTTTAATTGAGATAGTTAATTATCATTGATTCACACTGATGATAAATTTATTTATATTACAATAACTTAGAACTTGATGTTAGGACATTTCTTCCTAACACTTAGGTATCTATGTTTATTCAGCCAATGGATATTGCCAGAGAGCTATGTGTGATAGCTGTGTCTGAATTTACCAATGGCTAAATGTTCCCTGGCATGTTAAATGTTCCCCCTGCCAAAGAAATACATGATTTTGTTTCTCTTTTCTTTCTAGTTCCAAGTTTCACTTAGATATCTTGTTAGAATTAATCCCCTCTTTATGCCTACTGTACTATATATTATTTTTATACCCTAAGGGCCAGTTATAGTAAAAATCAGTATTGTTTTTAATATGTGAAAAAGCAAAATCCACCAGTATTGTTGTCCTGTTTATAGGAACTAAAGATTTAATACTTTTAAAAACAAGTGCCATCATTGTAACAATTATGGAAATACTTAAGAATCAATTGAACATTGCTGAAAACTATTTTTCTTTTATCCCAAATGTTAGTATTTGATAAATGCCATTGATAAAATTTCATAAATTACCAAATTTCAGTCATGAGAATTTTCTTTCTAAATGTAACAAATTTTAATTATAGTCAATTTCTTACCTTACTCTCTGTAAATAATGTAAATAATTCCAATTCTTTTTTTTTTTTTTGACTAGCATTTTTGGACACATCAAAACGCTTGATACACGAGCATCGTGTCAGAAGAACATAACTTGTCCCTGCTCCAGGACTGTTCAGTGAAACCCTTCACGTTATTTTTTAATGGACATAAGAAACAATTTCATTTCATTTTTCAGATCATACCATACTGTTTGTGAGTGATGTACTATTTTGTGAAATGCCTTTTTAGCTGAGCTTAAAACTTACGTACAGTGAGAGTAGATTCGATTTGTAACTTAAAATGACTGTTAAGACAAATCAGCCCTGGGAAACTGGGTCTATAACAAAAACATACAAAAACCCTCAGCAGTAGCAGTGTTTTTCCAGTACCAGTAGAAGTAATGAAGTCTTGTTGATATTAAGCTAGAGCACTTTAAAGTGGATGGCTGCCTAATTCTCAGATAATCCATAACTCAGCTCTCCAGGGGCAGCTCCTGTGTTACCTCACTTCTATATCCAGCAGTAATAAAAGATGTCATTCAGGTGACCTGCGGTGTGCAATTTCATACTCTGGAAAGGAAAAGTTATCTCCTTACCTCCATTTGTGCCTCTTCCGTCATTCCCTCCTAGTTAGTTACTGGGTTGGGCTTTGCCATGACATTTTCAGATCTTGAATAACACAAATCTTGAGGCTAAAAGAAAACTTGAAGGTTGACTTCTTTAAATTTGTTTTTTAGTGAATAATTCCAGAAATGAGTTGTGGAAGTATTCCTTCTTAGGAATCACTCCCCAGAGCCTATTCTGATTCTACACAGAGTGTTCTGTGTTTATACACTGCAAAGCGGGAAGCTAGATTTGCTGATGGTTTCAATATAAACTCTATTATCAATGGATCTGTTCACATTTTTAGAAAATTCATTTGCAATTAATTTTATGTTTTGTTTCTTAAGATTAGAGTTTTACATTCTTTTACTTTGAGCTTAAAATATAGTTTTTGTTCTAATTTATTTCTTAAAATTCTGTGTGTATTTAAAGGGTAGTTTCTACCCTTCTAGTTACCCTTTCCTGCTGAGTATATACATCAAGAAAATAAATACATAGGAACTGATTTTGTTTTGATAAATGAGTATTTCTATTACCTCTATCAAAAAAAAGCTTTAAAATGTGGAATAACAAACAGGATAAAATAATTCAATCAACTCAGTTTAAAACTTTTGAGGTTAAAAAATTTTTCAATGGTAGCTCTGAAATAAATTGATCTAAACTCTGCTTGAACATAATTCCTCATTTCATCTTGTTCAATATCTCAGAATAACAATTTACTACCCATTGTGAAATGATTAGCCTTCACTTAACCTTAATACAGGGTCATTTATACCATCACCTTAACACTTGAATTACTATTATTCATATTCTAATACTTGATTAATAAGTTTATTTATCATAAGCCTAGGAATAGACAAATTTTCATAATGCCCTTGAAGCTTTGATGGGTGGGGACAGATATAAATGCTGTCCCGTGCATTTTCTTACCACATCTAACCAGTCACAACATTTCATTTGCCATTAAGAGCATTAGAAATACTTGAATTATTCAATAATTACATTGTACTTTTTTTGTTAACATAATGTATTAAAACACATACATTTTTGCCAGTTTGTAATATTCTTGAAATGACTTTCTAAGACATTACAAGTATAGAATCTTGAGACATTGCATTATACTCTATTAAGCTAATATAAATTATGAGTTTTCACATCTATCCATTCAATAGCTCACTCTTACACTAATTGAACAAATATTTATTGACTTTTACTCTGTTAGGCTGACGTTTAATGAGACGAAGCTTACTGTCCTCAGAGAATTTACATGCAACTGGAGAAAAAAATAAAAAAGCCATGTAGCCAATGCTTAAAGGTGAAGAATAGAGATTCAACCTCCTAGTTTGTAATAAAAAGAAAAAAAAATACAAGACCATGGTGTTTATTTTTCTGAGAACTGGCACATGGTGGATCATTGATAATTTCGAAGTAATAAATGCATGTAGCACATAAGAAATATTACCTTGGAAATAATAAATACTGTCCTGAAAGAAAGGCCATCAAAATGGGATCGGGCAGGTAGAATTGTCTGCATTCCAGTATGTTTTACAACATTTAGTACATATTAAAAAACATATCTTTAATTTACTCATAAAGGAAAAAGTGATTTAAAAAACAATAATTAAATGGGTATAGATTTGAGTGTCTTTTACACTCGGATACTTGCAATTTCAAGGAATAATACCAGTAAAGAAAAATTATGCTCACCAAGCTCTGAAGAGTTTTTCTTGCACCTTTGTGAAAGAAAGCTGGCTGTTATTCCCCAGTTTTACTTTCACACACAGATGGACATAATAGCGTTGAAAACACCAGTCTTGAACTGGAGGAATACAGTGCCACAAACTGCACTCTCAGGGCCCCTCCCATTCTTTGTGTTTCTGTAACAAAGGGGCAGTTGAAAGCCATTTGCATAGTTTCTAGTCCTTGAAAAGACATATTGTTTCCTTATCTTCTCTTATTTTGATAAAATATTCTTATACTCACAGAGTGCTCTGATTGACAAGCTCAGCTCATCTTGGTTTTGGTCTACAGAGCAGGATAAAGTGAAATCCAATTCTGAGACCTATCTACAATTTTGTTTAATATTCCCGCTGCACAAAGTCATAAGATTTAGGAGCGAATGATAATTGCCCTACATTTAAAATGTTACTGAGAACGCAATGGACTGAATTTAAAATGCACTTGCAGATTCAGCCTACTCATTTAAAAAAAAAATAGTCATTTGCATATTACCGAGGAATTTTTTTTTTTTTTTAGGATTTACTTAGTTATATTTAAAAACTGAATAAAAAGACCTGTGCTGTAGAGGTGATCCTCAGTATTTGTCATTAGTACTTTTAACTTTAAATATTCTTTACAGCATATTTATTAGTACAAATAGTTATAACAACTGGAAATATAAGAGGAACTACAGAAACTCAAGATGTTATTGAGATGCTGGAATTTTGCAAATCTTAATGGACAAAGTTCGTAGTTCATTACTGATCTCTAATAGTAGTATACATTTTATCTCTCCTCTAAACTGCAATCATCTTCCATTGTTTACATAAAATTCCTTTTTCATTTTTGGAGTCAAAGGAGGCCCAAACAGCACACATTGGACAACCATTAATGGATCCTGAAATGGTCGCGACTTTTCCCAAGATTTCTTTTCCTCTCCCCAACCCAGGACTTTTAAGTATTTTGTTTTATTTTCTCTTTCCTTACCATTAAGATATTTTATTTCTCCAAAAAAATTATTGCCTAGTATATTTTGTCAGCATATTTAATATGGCGAGGTTTTACATTCTGCCCCTTTGCCTAATTCCAAACCATCGTGACTCTGTCTTCCAGGTAGAATTCATGTTCCTTTGGATTCTCTGACTTCCCAAATGGCTGGCGTTGTTGCTGTTGACATTGGCATTTTGAATTATTTAGCACTTTTTAAAAACATTTAGTAACTTCTTATACAGTGTCCATGTAGAAAAGGAGCTTAGGCTATGTTAAATAGGCTGACATAATTTGAACCTTACCCTGTCACCGGGCTTTGGGTCCCGGCTGCTAATGGCTTTTTCCAGCTGATAACGATTAATAGCTGTCTGAAGGGCTAGTTATATTTTGGCTGTAACAGAAAGAAAAGTAAAAGGTTGCCAGAATCATGGTGATACTTCAATGGGGGCGTGGGGGAGAAAATCTTGCTTCCAAGTAGAATTAACCACAAGGAAAGACAGAAATAAAAGAGGCTAAGAACTAAGATATTTGTGTGGCATACTATATATTATTCAAGTTTTAATTATATTCTTCATCATTTGATAAGACAAAAATGCAGACCCTTAATAGAAATTAAAACTGTTCTTTGTGCCAGGGCTGATGAATAAAATCACACTGCCAAAGACCTTGGTCGGAAGCCATTATTTGAAAGCTTTCTTGTTCAGAAATCAGAAAATCCGTTTAAACGTAGGGTAGACAGCTGTGTGAAGTGTTATCAAGTAAGTGAAGTCTGCAAATTAGTAAGGCAGGAAAGTATGCAGCTGGCACTATAATCTGAAATGCAACAATTTTTGGAAATTCTTGGGAGCTAAAGAAGGGAACAAGAAAGAAAAAAAAAAAAGAACCACAAATGTTTTCTAGGCTAGATTTTTATATAAATACTATATGAATGTAGCAAGTAAAGGCCTTACTTATAACCAAAGAACTTTAAAGGGCATTTCCAATGTGATTCTCTTATAATACCAATAGGACAGACGTGGGTTGACAATTTATGCCCGAGGATCACGTGTGTGTACGACCACGCCAACTACTTTTTTTGTTTAACTTAATTGTTTTTACTTTGAGGTTTGCAATCCTGCTACTTAAGGTTGTGAAATAATAGTTGATTCAATTAAAGCATATCAAATAATAATTGATGTCAGTAGGTATTAAGGAATTCTTGGTCGCTGGGAAGATGCAAGGAAAACTTTTTTAAAAAAACAACCGTTTACTTATGTCAACTGCAGTTTTTTGCAGCTGTTGCCCATCCCTGCACAATAGGTCACTCCAGAACTCAGGCTCGAAGCAACAGTGATCACTCTGCCCGCAGGTCCGCGGCGTGGTGGGGCTATAGAGAATGCGTCAGTTCTTCTCCGCAGACCCCGGCTGGGCGGGCCCAAAGGCAGGCCTTACTTGGCAGCTGGGACTGGAATGGTTGTGCACTTCACTCAGCCTGCAGTGGAGGGACTGTCTGGCCAGCTGGGACTCGGCTGGGGGCTGTCAGCTGTGCACCTGCACGAGGACTCTCCACGTGGCCACTCGGCTTCCTGACAGCAGCCACTGGGCTCCCAAGTGAGTGTTCCTAGGAGATAAAGTGAACAAGCATGACTCCCTGAGGCCCGGTCTTGGAACCCCTTCCTTCCCTCACAGAGTTATTTGGAAACATTGCTTACCCCCAAAGTTTTCCCCAGGTTCTAGGAAGGGGAGACCATTGGAAACGCTACGTGCCGGAAGGAAGGCCAGTTAGTGTTTTCAGAGGCATGGGGAGTGGGAGTCTTGTGGAGGCCTCTGAGAAGCACAGCCTGCCCCATTCTGCCCTGTGGTCACTATAATCCTTTCCCCTCTCCCACACAAAAATACATTCAATCTCGTCCTCTCAAGCCACGTATTTTTAAACCCTGATGGTATATGAACAATTAAGTTTACATTTAGAAAAAGTGCCACTCATCTCACTGCTAATCTCCTTCCAAGCACTCTCCTCGGGAGGCTCTGCGCTGGTGCCGCGCCTAGTCCAGGCTGCAGAGCAGCTGTGGAACTCTTGTTCTGGAATAGCCATCAGAGCTGTCGTCTTAGTAGATCGGACAACATAGTTCACCAATGAGTTCATGAAGTTCATTGTCCAACCGCATGTATTACTTTGCCAGGGCTGCCATAGCAAATACCCCAAGCTGTGCAGCTTGAATAACAGATATATATTTTTCTGCAGTTTTGGAGCTGGAAGCAGGAGACAAGCTGTCAGCAGGGCCGGGTGGTTCAGACCTCTACCTTCTTGGCTTGTACATGGCCGTCTTCCCCCTGCATCTTCATATGGTACTGTGCCTGCAGGTTTCCAAATTTTCTTTTATTTTAAGAATATAAATCATGTTTGATTAGGGTCCAGCCCAACAGCCTCATTGTAATAGGTCTTTAAAGGCCTTATCTCCAAATGTAATTCTTTTCTGAGGTCCTGGGAAGTAGGACTTCAGCATGTGCTTTCTGGAGGGACACAGTTCAGCCTGCCCCATGGCAGCCTGGAGCCTGCCTGCGGCATCCCCACCATCTCCAGGAGCAGATGATTCTACCTGGTTGCAGGCCCTGAGTGTTGGCCTGTAGGGATGTCCTTCCAGTCCGAAGACCTGTGGACTGAGGCAGAGGTTATGTGCCCATCCTCACTCCCAACACGTGCTATGTGCGATGGGGATGCAACATGGGGGCACATACTGTCAACACTCATGTTCTAAAAGGGGGAGACCAGGAGCCCACCTGGCAACCATCAGTAACAATCCTGAAATCCCGTGGGACACACGCTGCTTGTTCCAGATTCAAGCTTTATGGATTCAGTTCTCTGAAAAGATAGACTGAAGATGGAGAGTGTGTGTGTGTATTTGTAGGGCGAGCCCTTTCTCAAATGCTCTTGAGGTGCTCTCCATTTTTTACTGCGGGTGGAACAGGACCCCGGCAACCGTACCAGACAAGAGTTTTCCAATTCGGCCGCCCCGATGCTGTTCTGATCATGTGATTTGAATCTGCTCTCACTGGGAGGATGTAACTTAGCCCTTTGTTTTTAGGAGGAATGGGGAGGGGCTACACCAAATAAGGGAGTATCATGAAATGATGAAAGTGAGGCCCAAAATTGAGCCATAAACTGTCAGGCTTTCCTGATGTTCTTATGGGACACTCATGTTTGGAACTCGGTCACTGCTGTGGAAAGACAAATAGCAATTTAAAAAAGACCATATGTAAATAGCCTGGATGATGATCCCACCTGAAGTCTCAGCCAGCAGCCAACATCAGTCACCAGACGTGAGTGAGTGACAAACTGATGGCCTCAGCGCCTGGAATCCAGCTATCTCCAGGCTCCCAGTTGCATGCTGATACCAACGGGGCAAAGGCAAGGCACCTCCTCCAGGCCTGTTTGAATAACAGGATAGTAGAAAAAAAACTCACTGATAGTTGATATCACAGGTTTAAGATGAATTGTAACAGTTTGGTATCTGAAAGGAAGTTATTGCTCTAAGAACCTGTTAGCTCTGGGCCAGGGTAGTGGGCAGAGCCAAAGAAGTTAAACAGTCACAAACCAGCCGGGGATGGGAGGGTCAAATGTCATGGCCCCTAGAGCCTGGTCTTGGTCATTTCAGGAAGGAACAAGGCGTGACACAGATTTGAAGTACAAGCTTGCGGAAGGTGGGCTAACCTTAGCTGCAGGGTAGCCCCTCCACAGTGGCTATTTATTAAGGTTATACACAGCAGGTGTGGAGAGTTCAGGTAATTACTTACAAGGACTGCCTGTGTAAGGATTGCCACGTGCTCTCCTCACGTGTTCTTTCCCCAAAATCCTTGTGAAGAACTACTAAGCATCAATGTTTAACTCATGCTTACTAGTGAGTGACCGACCTTATCTCATTCTGGAACACTGAGTTACTTGGGGGACTGCCCCCAAGTCAGGAAACATTTCTAGGCTTGCTAGGAGACTGTCCTGTTCTTAGCATTTCCTTTTAATGTGATAAGAATCAGTAACTGTCTTTTGTAAGCATGGTGTCCAGTCCTCTACAGTCAGAGACACAGGAAAACACATCGTATGTGACGGTAGGAGCAGCGTCCCCGAGAGAACCTTGTGAGAGGGCAGAAGCCTGATGGGCCCCAAGGAGGCTATCAGGGAGGAATGGAGGAAAATCTTCAAAAACATGTTAAAAACTGGCAAAAGGGAATCCCTGGTTTTATACTAGCAAAAAATTGACACCACCATTACTTGGAGCATCATGAGAAATTTTAAAAGGTCCTTAATGAAGTTGATAATATAGTAAAGAAATTTTGAAGCACGATGGTGAACGAATGTACCACTGGATTCGGCCTCACTGCCTGTGACCGGTGGGAGAAAGGGAAGCTCGGGACAGACCCATGACATGAGAGGAGCCAGGACATGCTGGGCTCGATGTAAAACTGCTCTTCATTCCTGATGTCTTCAGGTGGGAAATTACGCTGAATTAAGAAGTGACGTTTGGGCGGAGAATGCATCCAAGGCGTCGCCAGCAAAACATGGTGTGAGGGTAAAGCTGAGGGCACAAAGGGAACCGGGAGGCTCTCACAGTGATTTAAGGTGATGCCTCACGGACCCCTTCAAACTGGTACCTTCAGTCTGATCGTTCAGCTTGATTGTGATATATGGTGTTCAGTCAGAGAAAACATCGCCTCTCACCTTAAGCTGCTAAGCCAGTTCTTTTCCGGAGTAAGAATATTATTCCACTTTATTATATAAGATCACCTCATATTCTCAATCTCTGCCATGTACATTATTTATTAGTCATTACTTTAATCAACTTTATAGGATTAACCGGGAAGATGTCATTATTCTCTATTAAGTCCAATGGCATTAAATTCCTCGGGGTCAACTTAAATATCTGTTCATCTTTCTTAGCCCTTGACCGTAAGCCCTTGACCAGCTCTTTGATTGCAGGAAGCTTCTACCGTCTGCCAGGCACTGTTCCTGTTATTAACATTCCTTCATCAGTTTTCATAATGATCTAATTCGGGTAACGCTATCATACCAAAATGTACAAGGCAACTAAACAAGACCGAAAACTTAAGTGAATTTCCCAATTTTATATCACTGCTGTGTATGAGAATCAGAATTCTAATCTGGTCTTTCTTATTTGAAAATAAGCAAGTGAATTTTCAAATTTTACTCAGGTGTCTTGTACCCTGAGGACACACACACACGCTAAAACAAAAGATATAATGCCATTTTATTTCTAATCTTCTGGCTCTAAAACACAGAGACTTTATAGTTTTGGTATCTCCCAATACATCATCCTAAAACAATGTTACATTTCTGTATTGGTTACACATACCAACAACTCTTTGCTTTAAATATTTTGAATTTAAAATTAACATCGAAAAGAATCATTCATTTAACATTTATTGTGTAATATTTTAACCGTGAATAAACTACAGGACTCTTAATATATTTGTGATTTTACATACTTTCTTTTCTTTAAATGGGGTCATCTAGGACCCCATTTACATTATCATTTAATTATACAACACGTAGGAATAAAACAGATGTGGATGGAGAATATTTCACATTTCTTAAATTCTGCATGTGTGCATGGTAGCAAGTACTCGAAATTATTTTATGATCTAGTGACAAACTTCACTTCTTTTTGTTCTGGAATTGTCTTTCTACTCATTGGTTTTGCTGTGAAGAGCCCAGCGACGTAGAGAAAAATAAATGTGTTGTGGGAGGAACCTGTGGCTCCAAGAAGTAGGGCGCCGGCCCCCTATGCTGCAGGTGGCAGGTTCAAACCCAGCCCCGGCCAAAAACTGCAAAAAAAAAGGGACTGTGTGGTATCGTTCACTCAGTCAGCCGTTCATTCATTCACACTCCTTCCAACAAAGTGTCCCACCTGGGTGTGAGACACTGTGCTCATCGTGATGTATTATATCCTGGAGCCCCTGGCAGATAGAGGAAAAGTAACCCTAACACGTAGCTTGGTTCTGATAAAGCTGTATGAGGTCTGACAATTAAGTTCACAAACTTACCATCATGTGCCTACGCCAGCAACATCGTGCAAACAGCTCAGTGAGGTCTTACAGCCTGGGTGTATCAGTGTCCCACAGCCATGTTCATGCCGGCATGTGGTGGTGTCTCGCTGAGTCGTGTTCGTTACTGTTATTGGATGCTTTTCTGTCTTGTACAATGACAGATTTGATAGCCATTCCAGAAAAAGAGTTCCAGCATTGCTGTGAAGGGGAGACTGGGCACGGGCATCAGCGCACGGCGTCCCAGGGGTTGACCCACGAAGGAGACCATAGTCATACTCAGCAATGATGCAGGTAGCGTTCCTAGGATGAGTTCTGGAAATGGTCAGACCTCCCATACCAGATAACTGGAATGTCAGAGAAGGAGGGCCGGGAAGCTTCTAGCAAGAAAGATTTTAGTTGTTCTCTTTCTTTGTAGCCCCACTGTCACAAAAGTGGGTATCAGTTGTATTTTTCTGTTGCCTTACTGTGCACTCTAGAAATATTCTCTCTTGCAGCAAGCAAGAGAACTTCTTTTTACAGATTCTGATAGAGCGTTAAAGTATTTCGGGAAAATTGAGCACTTTCAGTCTTTCACAATAGAAAATTCAAGTAAACCTTACAACAATTTTACAGAACTGACAAAATGAATAAAAATTAATATAAATTGTGGTTTTATTTATAAGAATGTGATTTACAAAGCTTCGAAAGTGTATATCCCTTCTCTCTAGAAGCAGGATAGAAGGACTTTACTCTTAGTGAACTTGCCAAGGCACAGTATTCCCAGGGCTGGAGAAGTAATTATATTGCTACAAAGTATTTAGTTTTTTTGCTCTTTATTTATTAATCCCCTTAGAGCACAGTATATTTTACAATGACAAGTTTTTTTTCCTAAAGGTGACAATTGTTTTCTTCATATACACAATCTGCTCCTTTAAGTGTTTGGGGGCATTTAGTTCTTTTGTGGTCCTGAATGTTTTTGTCATTAAGAAACATTCAAAAATAACCCTTCACTTGCCTTAATTGAGCCAATCTATCAGTTTCATTGGTTTTAGAAACTTGTCTTTTTTTGTCTTGGGTTCTATTCTCTTTCTATGCCTTACATTTTGTGGTTAAGAAATAGAAATTTAACAAGTAAAAGTATATAGAAGTGGGTTTTTACTTCTCCTGTTGTTAGACCAATTACTGGTATTCACTATGGGCACATAGGCTTAAGTAGGTCTTTCAGATTATTCTGAGTTTATATGTGAGCATCAGAGTTTGCATTCCTTATTCTAGAGGGTGTTATAAACATTAATTAACTCTCATAACAACCCTGGGAAATGTGGGCTGAATTATGTCTATTCCGTAGATAAAGGACTTGCAACTTGTAATCAAGCTACACTGAGCTAGATGCTAAAGGGTTTCTCACGAACAAGGAGATATTGTCACAGATTTGTACAGACAGAAAAAAAAAAGTGCCATGTTTGGTAGATACTTTCATTTGTGCCATTTTTTATTCAGTAAATATTAATTTAGTTTTGACTGCATGCAAGGTATTAAGCATACCCACATTCTTCTCTGTTTCTCACAAAGTTATTCTCTAAACACCTTTTTAAAAACTTATATTCATAGTTACTTGTCACCCAGTTTGTTCTACAGCTTTGCTTGTATCTTTTTATTATGCATTTAAGAACAACCGCTATTTGTTCTGCCAATTTCCCACCTCCCATGCTTTTTATGTCATGCATTTCTAGACCAGTTCTCATGCTCCTGCAAGAGTTCTGGATAAGAGCATTCTCTTCTCATCTCGAGTAATCCCATTTCTTCTGTTTTCTGAAGTACATGATTCCCACACTGATGAAACCTTTTTCCCGCACCTTCTGTGTCAACCATCCCATGGATTCTTCTTTTTACCTTTCACTTTTAAAAATCCTTTGATATTCTCACTTTCAAACTATTATTCTATTTTCCTACATCTTTTATCATCAAATCCTTTAACTGGCGTTCACGAGCTCATCAAGGACATTCCCTCAGCACTCAGGCCTTTCTCTAAAAGCTTGCAGAGTCTTTCAAATCTAGCATACATCTAACTCAGAAACCTGAATAATCTGATGACCTACTTCTGTTTGTAACTGATTGCTTTTTAATCTTTTTGTTAATTTTTTAAACACTTTTTACTCTATTTAACATTGCTAGACAAGTCCCCTTCTTGCAGTCCTAATCTGTTGAATCTGATTTCCGTGGTTCTTCTGGACACCACGATTTTCTGGCATTCTCCCTCTCTCTCTTTCTCTTTCTCTTTCTCTCTCTGACTGCTCCTTCTCTGTTATACTTACAGCTCCTATTTCCTCTCCTACTTCTAAATACGTTCCTAGGAAAGCAACCCTACCCTCTGCTGTTACAAGGTGAATTAACCCCATGTGGCGAGCTCTCATTACCTAGAAGAATAGGTGGACAGGTGTGGACTGGATGTGGTGGAGAAGAGATTATGTCTATATCCCCAATTTCCGAGAGATGTAGAAATAGCGTTCCTCTATTTCCACTTAAATGGGCTCTATTTGCATTCTGAGATGTTATTTAAGCAACTCATGAGGGTAGGTTTGAATTCTACTAGTTGTCTCTTGTTTGGTTTCAAATCTTCCACCAGAGATGATGTTGGCTGAAGGTGACGATACTTTTGTATACTATTTAAAGATATGTGGCTATCTTACCTGTGTTATGATCAGTGGGGTATGATATTTTACGAAGTCTAAGATGAACTTTTCATAGGTTGTCTACATACCCACTTCCATTTTCTAGCCTTTTAACCCCACCCCATGCTATCCCTATCCCGAGGTCACTTACCCACGGCTCATGCTTCGTCAGGGAAGGGGCTGTCTGTTGGAGACGCTGGGCTGCTATGCGGCCTTCACCTTTTCCGCTGCGTCCTCTGGCCAGCCCAATGGATCTCCTCTGAGCCTCTGTGCCAGGCTCCGATCCCCATCTCTCTTCCCAATGAAGTGGCTTTCATGTGTTTAAACCTCCCCAACAACTAAGAGTTTAGCTCTTTGTGGATCAAAGGTAGGTTGTTCCTTAATTTCTGTTTTCTTTTTTGTCATGTTTGAACCAAAGATAGAATATCTCAGTTCCTAGCGTGGGATGGGAATGCAAGCAGCAGTGGCAAAGCTCATCAGAAGGAAAAGAGTAAATGTCCAGGCACCACCCAAATAAATAAGACTCGGAGGAATTCTGGATCATTCTTTTTTTTTTTTTTCACATGATCCCACTTTTGAATCATCTAGAGCCAAACTGTGCCCTATACCTGGCAGTCCTGGTGGCATCAGAGGAGCAATGAAGCAAGTCCTGTCTTGGCCTGTGGAGGCTCCTTCCTCTTAATCTGTTTAATCAAGCCTGATGGGTACTGGTGGATCAGAACAAGCCTCCTTCCCTGGCCCAGGTCACCCTACAGTGATGTTGACCAGTACCTGAAATTTATCACCTGTGCTTCTGCACTGACCCAGAGCTGAGATGCCAGTCCATCCCCAGGGACAAGGAGCTGAGATGCCTGCCCACCCCCAGGGACAAGGACCGGTCAAGATGAGTTCTAGCCTGGTGGTTGAGCTTGTAGACTCGGCCACAGTCCCAACCTCAGCTCCACCAATCCAGCTGTGTGGCATTTCTGTGCTTCTGTTTGTACTCAGTGAGATGTATTGTCCTCAAACAATAAAGTTGTCAGAATTCATGGAGCAAAACAATTAATGCAGAAGATGGTACCCAGTAAACACTCAATGTTATGATTGACATGACCAGGACATTGGACCTTAGTAGAATATTTGGTAAAAATTAAAGTTTGAAAAATGGTTGAAGTATTACCATTTCAATAATGTAAATGACAAAGCTAAGGATCAACTGAAAACTTGTTACTAGTAAATGAAATTCTGTGCCTTTCAATGAAAAATTTTCTTATTAGTGTGACAGTAGGAAAACTAATGTTTATTTCATATTAGTAATGAAAAAGTTCTTCTCAATATGGTGATGGATACAGTTTTCTCTTGCTTCAAAAAAAAGCAAAAATACAGTTGCTTGTGATTCTGTGGGCCGGCTGGTCCTTCTCCTCTTTGTGTTATCTGGACTCACACGTAGGGCTACATTTATCTAGAGGAGTTTTCTTGGAGCTGGACTCAGAGGGGCTCTTGTGATGCATGGATGTTTTGGGCCATGTGGACTCAAGGTCTTTCTTTTTACCTTGTTTCTGATCCTCAAGGATGCTGACCTGGGTTCTCACATGGTAGCTGGGGTCCAAGATTGCATTCTATTTCGGGAAAGAACGGTCCGCCTGCACCATGCTTGCTAATGTTGAGTTCGTACAAGAAAATCCCATGAGCAAAGCAGAAAGAAACTTGGGAGGGGCTAAACAAGAAGGATAATAGTGAGAGAAGTGTATTACAGCAGACGTCCATGTAAACTACACACCCAGACTGTGGTGGTTGGCAAAGTGTGAAATTATAAAGTGCACTGGGCGTGGTGGCTCACGCCTGTAATCCTAGCACTTGGAAGGCCTAGGTGGGTGGAGATCAGCCTGAGCCAGAGCGAGACCTCTTTTCCAAAAATAGATGGGCGCTGTGGAGGAGCCTGTCATCTCAGCTACTCAGGAGACTGAGGCAAGCGAATTGCTTGAGTCCAAAAGTTTGAGGTTGCCGTGAGCTATGATACCACAGCGCTCTACTGAGAGCCACAACAGTGAGACTTGGTCTCAAAAAATAAATTAATTAATTAAATTAAATTACAATGAAAAAATAAAACATGAAATTAGTGTATCAGGCGACTATACTTCCCAGAGTCATCTTCATTGAATGACTGCAAGTTAGAGTTGGCTGAAGGAAGAAATCCATGAGGTTGGACTTTGGCAGTGGTGAAGTCATGATCACTGCTTTCTGCAGGTGGTGGTAGTCAGAATTCGTGACAGGTAAACCCCCACGTGCCTACTGGCCTCCAGGTGGTCCTTGCCCTCCTCTGACCTTGTGAACATGGGGGGGCTCTAACTCTGTGAGGAGATGCTCCGCTCTAGTTGCTCAGAATCCTGACCACACAGAGGCCTCAGCTGCACACAGACAACCGCTGAGTCTCCCTTCTCCATCTCGGGTTGGCGTAGGCCTGGCGGGGCGATGGCTGGAGGATCTCACCTGTTCTCCAGATCCTGCCTGCCCAGGTCTCCCCATAAACGAGTTGGTGCCAAAGACCTACTTTTACTTTGCCTATGACAGGTAGCGGGTCTCGGAGACCCTCAGGGATGAACTCCAGATTCATCTGTTGTGTTGTCCTGTTTCCTGCATAAGCCATGAGGAAGAAGGAATAATTAACTCACAGACGTGTAAGTTCAATACACGAAGAGAACTTGGTGCTGCAAACTAAACAAAAAAATACTTGCTTGCTGTGACTCTTAATAAAATACTCTGTATTCTTGCTATTTTTTCCTTCTCATTGGTATAATTTGTCTTCAGGCCGTATTTTTATGGGTTCTGAACATTCTGTGCTGACATGTCCCACGGTGCCTTTTGTAGGACAATGTAGTGACATACGCAGAGTCACTGTGTGTAAAGCAAACAGGAGTGAAACCCCTTTAGGATTTTACATAATGGTCCAACGTGCCTTTCTCTTCCAATCAATCTTATTGATTTTGTATGTACTATCCATTTTTTTCTTTTCTACCATGATTTTATTCTTCAGGTTCTTAAATATTAGTTGCTTAACAATAGCAATAAAAGTTGTCCAGACAACCAAGCCACATGGTACTTTGGAGAAATAGATTTGGAAAATATGGCAAAAGAAAAAGAAATACTTTTGGAAATATCATTGACCTTGGTATAATTCTTCCTTGTTATGCCTTCCTGTATTAATTCCTATAAAAATGATGAGCTTTTTTTTTTGCCTTATCATTTTTATTTGGTAAAATGCATATGTATTAATTATTTTATTGTAGAGATAGTTTTTCCAGTTAGAAAACAAGCATATTCTTATAAATGCTTAAATATTATAGAAATTGCCAAAATAGGTGATATCAACTTAACAAGCACAAATAACCCCTCTGAAATATTTAATCTTTCAGCTGTAATTTTCTGTACTTCTAGGGAGTGAACGTTTGTGAGCTCAAAACTCATATGCTGAAAACCTAACCCCACAGAGCTGGAACTACGAAAAAGGGCTTTTGGGAACTAACAGGGTCACGAAGGTGGAGTCCTCGTGCAGTCATTGGTGCCCCCACAGAAGGTACCCCCAAAAGTTGCCCTGGTCCTTTCCACAGCGTGAAGCCATCTGTCAACCAGAACATGCATCCCCTCCAGGCACCTGGTCTACCGATGCCTTTATCCAGGACTTACCAATATTAAGAACAATGAGAAATACCTGTTTGCCATTAAAGCCACTAATCTATGATTTTTCTTGTAAGAGCTTAGGTGGACTAAGACATCACATATATGATATGTGAATATGCACACATATAGCTAGCCTAAAATTTGCTGATGTGCAATTGCACATAATGTTCTTAAAAACTGACCAAACTTATTTTTTTTCCAAAGAGACACCATTCATCTTAACAATCGATTTAGTTAAAAAATTGCTTTAATTTTTTAACAATAAATATCAATGTATACTATTGGTATTTGCTTTTCCTATGACGGATGTGTCACTAAGTAAAGGGCTCACCCAGACAGTTAACTCTCCAGAAGCTTTCTCACCTGATCCACACTTAGATCTGCCCATTAGACAAGTAACTGAGAGCCCTGTGTGCCAATATTTTAAGGTCTTGCTCTTAAAATAAAATTTTAGGCTTCCGTTTTTCTCATTTTGGACTTGAAAACTTCTAGAAACCTATTACTACTCCAGGTTTGCAGAGAATTATAGATGTAGGTATGCGGTGATGTTATTCTGATAGTCAAAATAATAATAGCTATACCGTGTTGTAGGAAATCAAATACTCCAATTAAGAAGAATATCTGTAGATTGATTCTATAAAAAGTATTTTATTATTTAATTTCTTAGTCCTTATTATTTCACTATTAAATTTGGACTAAGGTCATGAGAATGGGCCACTGTCACCTGTCTCTGTGAAGAACTCAGTGAGGGAGACGTCTCCAGCAGGAGCCCCCATTGAGGAAGGATGGGAAGCCTGACCTTTGCTGTTACACTACAGAGGTTCAAATCCAGTCTCATCACTCAGAATTTAGACAAACTGGTAAGGTTTTCTGTCCCTGGGTTTCTCACCTACAAACTGAGCGAAACCATGATGATCACAATGGTTTCATTTTAGGGTTGCTATGAGGATGAATCGAGTCACTGTTTATAAATTTGTTTATAATACTGAGCAGAAAATTTAGTGCAGTAGTAAGGAATTAGGGCTTCTTAGGTGAAATATAAACACAAGATCCTTTTCGCATTTTGAAAATTAAATGCAGAGATAATTATTACCACATTGATACTTTCAGAAATTATACAGGGTAAAGGAAATGAGGAGAAAGAGAAGGCTTCATGTGAGGGCAGGGAGCACTTCTCCTGGTCCCCTTAGTCATGCACCTGTTGACGTTCCCTTTAGCAAGTTCCTGGATAATTTTTGCATTGAATAAATTTGATATAAATATCTCTGTAAAAATTCTTACTTTTTGAAGACACTTATGAATTAAGCACACATACATACACATATATGTATATAATAAAGAGTACTTAGTATTTCAAGAACCTTTGGAACTACACAGGAATGTCATCATTTTCATAGGTCACTACTCCAGTAAGGAAAAGAAGCACATAAAGGTAAAAATCCACTTACTTACCAGCCCGCCGTCTTTTACTTCATATGAAATTATCTAAATGCATCTAATTTTCTAATTACAAATTTCTTTTATGGTCTGTAAATTACTTTCCGGACTTGCCCTGCAGCTATGCAGAATGCCACCATCATGCTCAGTCTCGAGTACAAAAGAGAAAATTTCTATATTCACAAAAAGAATGTTTTCGGTCCAGAATTGCTTTTGATTAGTATGAGGCTGCATTACTGACACTGCCTTTTTCTGGGAAAGAACCCTCAGTGTATTTTATCTAAGTGCAGTAACTGTTCTGGAAATAAGATGGCAATGGCATCTGTTAGCTTTGAGTCTAATGGCTGTAAAAGCAATGGGGAAGCAGGACTCTGTGCCACCTTTGCATGAAATAATGACTGCACTTTGCGGGTCAGCTTTCATGATCTTAATTTGTGAGAGGAGGATAATGCAGGGCTTGTACTCAGGGCTGTTCCTCACTGAGGCTCCGTGCTTCATTTTTGAATCGCCTATCAGTGTCGCTGGCAGAATCAATGAAAATGGCTTTGGCCTTCAGCATGAATGGTCTAAATTGAAAAAATCGTATATGGAGGGTCGAAACGCAGTCCCAAACTCCATGACAGGCAGCTGGGTAGTGAAGCGGAGGCGACTGTGGCACAGCTGTGCCGCCCGTGTCTGAGAGCAGGACGGGAGCTTCGACAAGCCTCGCCCTCCATTTGCACCCCCCGAGAGACGCTTTCATGGAGGGCTCATGATCCCCTCTTCCAAACTCCCAAGGACATCTGCTCATCTCAAAGTATGTAATTATGTTTTTTAAAAAAATTCTACATTATTCATAAAAGATAAAAAAAACTAGACAGATGAAATAAAAACTGTATTTTTCTGCATCATCCAGAATGGTCTTCAAGCAGTCACTTGACGATTGTGAATAATTGCACTTTATCTCCTATGTAGCTAAAAAGTTTAGTGCTATTATTAAATATTATACCTAAAGAGAGGGTTGACAGATAAGGAGCAAATACACAATAGCATCAAGAAATTTGAAAAGATTATCAGGTTGTGAGGAATTTGACAGGCTGAGATACCTTCTCCCCCATCCTCCCAGGGACGGCGAGTTGAGCTGGGAGAGAACAGAGTGTGAGCAGAGAGCAGAGACTAAAGCCCAGTCTCGGTTTATGCCATGGAAGACCAGGGCCTGGTCTCAGGTTAATTCTACCTTTAAAACAAAGCATTTTTTTTTCAGTTAAGATTAACTTATTGCTTAGATGTAAACTGCAGGATTTGGAATTCTATAAAGATGATGAACAGGACCCTTTCACTGAAGAGTTTAAAAGAAAAGTTAAATATTAAAGGAATGCTAAATCCAATTATATGCTGTCATATGACTTTAGAAGTTTTTAACTATTAAATGTTTCCATGCATTTTCTGAGATTGCCCTTATTTAATACCATAATTACATTATCTCAGAGTCTAAAGGTAGTTTACACCTGATTTTGTGGAAGTCCATAGTCCTGTAGAAACCTTCCTTATGGATTCAGGGTCTCAGAAAGGGATACTTCCAGGACACCTGTTTGCTTCATGAGAAGTTACCCCCATTGTTACTTTGTAGCAAACTCCCTCAAAGAGAGTTTCAATTAATATGAAATATCATACATAATCCACAATGTTTTTCTCTGAAGAGAAAAACAAATTTAAATGGGGAAAGGAATATAATCTACAGCTATAGACATTATATTGTGTACCCCTGTGCTTCTTTAAGTCTCAAAGACAAGTCCTGAATGAAACTAAGTGAAATTCTTCTTATAATTAAAAATGGTCTTAAGAAGGCTGTAAATGCTGAGCTATGTCCTGGAGCACTCACCTCCCACCTAAATGTCATCCTAGGAAGTCACGCGATGTGAAGGAAGTCCAGTGAACAGAGAGAACTTGACCGTGCTGGAGAGTCAAATTGCTGGTAGGCACAGGACAGTATCTCATTATACAAGGACCCTTTGCTGTTTGTTAAGTGATTCCTTTTCTTTCTTGATCTTTTCTAAGTTGAGTAAAAGAAGGTGAATGGACATCACTTCAATTATTTCAAATCATGGCTAAGAACATAGTATTTTTAATATAATTGCAAATCAACATGATGCAGATTGTGTATTATTGAAATTGATAATAATAAAACTTCTTTATTTTGTATCAACTCTGAACTTTACATTATAAAAAAAGTCATGGACTTTTGATGTAGACTTTGTAACTTTTATTGATAAGGAAACCCAGGTCTGGATAGTCTAAGTAACTCAGGCAGCGTAGCAAAAGTTGAAGCCAGAATTTGAATGTGGTCCTCTGGACGCTAGTATCTATGGTAATGTATCTGCTATTATTTGCGAGTGGTGGTAGTGATGTAATCTCAGTCAGTGCAGCACTTACCATGATCAACCGCCTGTATATTTAAATATTTGAAAGGAAAATTATAAATATATTTAGATATTTTTGTTAAGACGATGCTAGTTTTTCTGGTGGAATCTCTATAGTTTCAATGTTCCTGGATAAATACTTGCAAATTCCTAAATTATCACTAGGCAATAAGACTAGTCAAAACGTATTAAACCCCTGCCCTGTATGGGGCTTGGTGTACACTCCATATTCATGTATTAACTTGTTTAATGTTCAGAATGGCTCTACCATGCAGGTGAATATGTCATTTTAACCGTCATCACCATTATCACATATCAAGAAGAGGAAGGTCAACTGGTTTGTTTAGGGCAGTAATTTTCCACCCATGTGCCCTGGCACTCTGATGTGCCATGAAAGCATCTTAGGCGTGCTGCAAAAATATTTTAAAATCATTAATTAAATTATTTTTGAAAGAAGTACAAAGCACAGTAAGTATATTCTTTTTTTTTTAACTCTTTCTTTTTGATCAACATAATTTAAATATGCCGTGGAAGTTTAATGGCAGGTTTAAGTGTGTCTTGCGTGAAAAAGGTTGAAAAATCTGGTCTAGAGTTATGCAGAAAGATCATGAAGGATCTTGCCATCTCAACTCAGAGTTTCAAATCTCAGCCTCTCTGCTGAGATTGCCTTTTTTTTTTTTTGAGACAAAGTCTCACTATGACACCCTCAGTAGAGTGCTCTGGTGTCACAGCGCACAGCAACCTCAGACTCTTAGGCTTAAGCAATTCTCTTGTGTCAGCTTCCCATGTAGCTGGGACTACAGGCGCCCACCACAACACCAGCTATTTTTTGTTGCAGTTGTCATTGTTGTTTAGCTGGCCGAGGGTGGGCTCGAACCCACCAGCCTCTGTGCACGTGGTTGGCACTGCAACCACTTTCCCATAATGTAGTTAATCTGAAGAGGACAATTTACTAAAATACTTTCACATAGCAAGCCTAAAAGATGTTAATATTTACTAAAACCTCCATTTATAAACTTCCAGTTAGAAAAGTCATTCACAGCTAATTGTCCTTTCTACTCAGCTCAGTGGAGGGCTGAAATTTCTGGGCAACCGGACAGTAACATCGCTTCATTTTTTCTTTTTTCTTTTTTTTACTGTTTTAAAATGAATAAGTTATCATTGTCATAGCAAGTCTCCTTCTGTCCATCAGCAATATGAAGTGACTATTAACGGATGTGCAGCAGGAAGAAGGTAAGACACTCAGAGTTGCATTGTGACCATCCTGGCAAGTGACGATGAAAGACTGAAAAACTGAAGGGAAGAAACAGACGTGAGAGAATTGGGAGCTGCTCAGGATGGAGACGCCCAGGGTGAGTTTGACCTCTGTTGCTTGGTTGGCTTGAAAGTCATTAACCTGAGCAGAAGACGCAGGAGGGTGGGAAGGTTGGGGCTGGCATACAATGAAGTCCGTTTGGGATTTATTGAGTTTTAGGTGCCAACTAGTAGGCTCTGGTGAAATTGTGTATTTCATTCACAGAATCCCTGTCAGTCACAGTGCCTTCATTACCTTAGCATTATTATTCAGTAAAAAAAAAAATACGAAAAAGTGACCTCTTATGACAACTTGGATTCAGGAGAAAGATGTGGAACACTGGCATTTAGAAAATATAGTGATGGGGGGAGAACACACGAGAGAAGGTGACCCCGTCCTGAGTGGGACCACCGAGGAAAAAGATCTGCTGCCAGGAACTCTGGAGAAGCATTCATATTAAGAGCTAGGCATAAAAAGAATTAGTTATTTTTCTGTAGCCTGAAGTATGGCTGAGAAATGGACTTGAGAAGATTGGTTTAAATTAGATGATAATCATGTGTGATCCCATCACAAGTTCATTGGAATTTGTGTTGCATGTAAGGCAATCTTTCCTGTTGTAAATCTTCCTTTTTTATCTACATATATTTTGAAAATATGAATAAACATGAAATTAAAAAAAATAATAATTTGTTACCACTTGGTAACAAATGTTATGTTTTATGATTATGGGAGTGGGAGGTGATCAGAGATTTTTTTTTTTTAATTATTTTTTATTGAGTCATAACTGTGTACAATGATTCAAGCTTGGAGTACAGTGTGCGGGCTTCCCATACAATCGGAGATATTTTTATCCACCTGATTAATGTAACATTCATGATATTTTCTCAT
>CAUYRH010107352.1:0-11940 GCA_963574655.1 Perodicticus potto | reverse complement strand
TCACACACACACACACACACACACACACACACACACACACACAAGCACGTAAATCAAGGCTCCATTTCTTACTATGGGGCTATAAATCATATAGTTGGTTTTGCTCTTCAATTCCTACATATGCATAGTTTTTGCTTTGGTTGCCTTATACCCGTGACTGATATGCATGGCATTTCTGTATACCAATGACATTGAAAGACCTTTAAAGAACATGGCCTGACAAACAAGAATCTACGTTTAGGCAGTTTGATATAAAGAGAGGTAAGTGAACCAAAAGGAAGTATTATCATAACATGATGCATACCAATGGAAAGTATCTCAAAGGAGATAGCCAGTCAGTGGGGCTTAACTCTACTCCTGATGCCAAGAGTGACCAGAAGCTAGTGAGCTCAGCTTCCACATTGAGACAATTGTGGGGCATAAGCCATCATGACAGAGAAGGTTTAATGATTAAACTGATATAGCAAGAAGTCCAAGGACCCATCCAAATTTATTCTTTTATTCCTTAAAGCCAAGAAGTTTTCTTGGCATTATTTTTTTAACTATTTTTAAGTGAGTGGAACAAGAATACAATTTGGGTTTTTTCAACTATCACTCTTTCGTTGATATATTATTTTCTTAATATATAGTCCTGGTTTTATGCTTCTTTTTTCTTACTTTTCTTATTTTTAGCATATTTTTCTTATTTGATTGATTTTATGTTATTGTAATTCACATGTGGTAAGCAATATCATGGTAAAACAAATCAGTTCACATTTAGCCAGATAGATTAATTTCTTAAAGCATATGTTTAATATTATGTATTTAATCTTACTCTATATAGATTTATTGCAATGGTAAATGTCAGTCCAATAAAATCTCATCATGAGCAAACCAGCCATTTTAAATTATGTATTTTCTCCTGAAAAGGAAAAGGTGGTAGATATTTCGTGGCATTAGTTCTATTATGTCTGCCCTGGGTGCGGTGAAGGCTAGCTTGCCACTTCTCTTCAAACCTGCAGTAGTGTCACTATTTCAATATATCAAGTCATTCAAATGTATATGAATGTGTACTTTTATTAATTATTCCCTTCGAGATATTAACATTAGCTCAACTGATGATAAGCACAATTTCACTGTCACCTTCAGCAAACGTCAAGAGCCAACTAGGTGTACGCCTTTGAGAAAATGGTCCTTCAGGGTACAAGATGTTTGCTTTTATGTAGATACAACAGAGAACAAATAATAAACAAAGGCACTTTTATTTGTTCAAAGCTTCTTTAAAACTCTGAAATGGAAGAAATATTTTAGGTTTTTAATGAATGTTTTAAGTATGCAAATTAAATCAATTATTTCCATCCTATATGTACTTAGAATATTTTAATCCTGATCAAAATAAAATCTTAAGTCCATGAAGAAGGACTCCAGTTACAAAGAAGCAAAGGCGTACAGGAAAATATTGATTCAGTTCAAGCTCACGTAGAAATGAGTTATTTGCATTTTTATCTGGAAACTGTCTCATTAGAAAGATTTTAAAGCAACCCAGTTTATGATCTATCTTCAATGTCTAAAGAAATGAAAAAATTGGTCTAAGAATTGAAAAAAATCTAGCCACTCTCTACAGTATTCAGTAATCTCTTCAAATTTTTATTTTGGGGTAGTGTTTCTTGGTTGGTTGTTTTTTATTTATTTATTTACTTACTTTGGTCAGAATCTCAAGCTGTCGCCCTGGATAGAGTGCTATGGTGTCATAGCTCACAGCAACCTCCAACTCTTGGGCTTAAGCGATCCTCTTGCCTCATCTCAGCTTTTCTATTTTTAGTAGAGAAGGAGTCACACTTTTGCTCAGGCTGGTCTCGAACTTGTGAGCTCAAGCTATCCACCTGCCTTGGCCTCCCAGCATGGTGTTTCTTGTTTTTGAACCAGACTTCATAGAAATTTATAGTGCATCATAAAAAATAATCATGTTCTACTATGTAGTTAATATCATTATTCAGGATTATATAATCCCAGGAATAGATTGCTGATGTTTGTTGCTTCTCTTCCTCCTACATTTGTCTGATGTTTGAAATTTAAGCATTTCATTGGTCATTAAATCCCAAATCAGAGTGATTAGGGAAGAAAGTGAAAATTATATCCATCTCTTTTTTTCTGTCTGTCTGCCACTTATTACAAGCTGCATTAAGAGACCTAAGAAGGTTCAGAAAAATGTAAAACAATTAAGCTCTAGAAATAATTCTTAATTTCGTTTATCATTCTTCGTTATCTATTTCTATGATGAAACTTGGTTTCAAGCATATGTATTACAGTTGTCAAGTGGTATGTAGTGATATGGCTTTTAAATCAAACCTATATTGAAGTTTTGGTTTGTTTGTTTGTTTGTTTTTTCAACTATAAGCTTTTGTATAAATGGGATTGTGATCTATTACTTTCCAAAAGTGCGGTATTGGGTTTTCACCATAGAGCATGTTATCAATGCACAAATTCATGTGGAGCCCCTGCTGTGAGCAAGTCATCCTCAACAGAAAGAGATGTGACATATACGTGACATGCTCCAAGGTGTCAGACTTCTTGCCTGTGCATTGCATTGTCAAATGTAGCATGATATCCTGGCTTGCAATCTGTGCAATTACTTTCCTTTACCTCGTATAACAGAAGGGCACAGCCTTTAATATGATGATTATTGAATGAAGTGCCATCAGTGGCATGTGGTAGGAACACTTGTCTTTTGAACTGTACAATATGTCCTAGCTCCTCTTTGGTAACACCACGATTTTAAGGGAAGGATAGATTGTAGGCTCAGCAAAGAATATTTAGTTCTTCATTAGTATTTCTCATCCATATTACCCCACCTACTGCAGCAGAATTTATGTGCACAGAGATATGCGATCCCAGAAAAATTATTCTTTCCCATGGGGTGACTCCGTTACATCTTTGTTCACAGAAACCACAGCAGACTGATTTATCATCCTCAGTAAACTTACAGAACAAGGCAAAAATCAACATTGGTCTACGACTCCTGAGAGAAAGGTGTATGGGCTATTTTCAAAAGATGTGTGTGGCAAGCACTACGTTTTAAAAATGTACCGTTTTATTTTTATTCACGGAGTGGGAGGCAGTAGACAGCTGGTGGTAGGAGGACACCCACTGGTTGTCTCCAGTGAGTGGTGTGTGGTTGTGAGGAAAGCCTGGGTGTAAGTTTCACGCAGTCAGATCTTCAAATGGAGAGATGAAGCCCTCACCGGCACCAACCGGTTGCCCACTTTGTACCTACTTTGCAAATAACAACAACAACAATAATGAATCTCCCTCAAGTTTATTATTTTTATTCCTATAACCTTTACACTTGGAGACCACAAGCTAGGAGCCCTCTCAACTCTATCTCGGAAAATGTTGGTTCTTTAAGAAATACTACTCTGGAAACATAGGTCTTCAAAATGACGTATTTACAAGGCTTGTGTTTATTTTGAGGTTTTTGCATAAAAAGTAATACAGATAATTTCGATGACAGCATTGGACTCAAATTTTAAGAGTGTGGGGCTATCTCCCCAACTTATAGATTTTTAACTGTGCCTGTAAGAATTTCATCAGTTAAGTCGGGGAGCAGTTTAAAACCTTAATTTGGGCTTGGCGCGGGTAGCACAGTGGTTGCACTGAGGCCGGTGGGTTTGAGCCCCGCCCAGGCCAGCTAAACAATAATGACAACTGCAACAAAAAACAGCTGGGCATTGTGGCGAACCCCTGTGGGAGGCTGAGGCAGGAGAATTGCTTAAGCCCAGGAGTTTGGGGTTGCTGTGAGCTGTGACGCCATGGCACTCTACCCAGGGCAATGTAGTAGGACTCTGTCTCAAAAAAAAAAAAAAAAAAAAAAAAAAAAAAAAAAAAAGAAACCTGAATTTGTTGAGGATGACATATTTTAATGTACAGACCAATTCTTGGGACTGTATCATTCCAGATGCATCAATATTTCTCACCTCTAACACTATAAAAACCATGGAATTACGACCAAAATATTCTATTATCTACAGGGTGTTTGAGAATATATTGCTATAGCCACAATTATGTGATTGCAACCGTGAGTCAAGTATACTAAAAGGTAGAATGAGGTTCTATCTATCTATTTATGTATGAATACATATTTTTCTGTCTTCGCCAAGTACATACTACATTTGGAGTGCTAGAAGGTCTGGCTAGAAACATTGAAAAGTGATGAAACTTACAACATTTTCGCATTCTTTTTAATTTTAGCTCTGTTTAACCTCATTCCTGTGGGTCTTCGAGTGGTGGCTATTCAAGGAGTTCAAACAAAGCTGTACTTGGCAATGAACAGTGAGGGATACTTGTACACCTCGGTAAGCCTTTGACTGTGTGCATGTTTTGATTATTCTAGTTTTCATCTGATATGAAAGAAATTGTCCTGTATATGTGTTATCATTAGAAATTTCTGTGAGGAGGGGAAGAGTGTCATTGATGGAAATATCTCATTTCAAAGGAAAATTAATTTCCTGTGAAAATTATATCTATTACTAATTAATCATTTGAAGCTAAAATTTTCATATATAATCAGAGATTGAACACTTTTGTAAGTAATGTCCATTAGATTATTTTATGTAGCATGTAGTGGTCTGTCTTGCTGTCTTGCTATGCAGCTAAGGGAAGCAAAGCCATTTCTATAATTTGGTTAACTGTATATTTATCCATGTTTACTCCTTAAAAATCAATAAGATCTCTCCTTCAACTGGTGGACATAAAGACAAATTCGAAAAGGATTTCTTGAGTTTTAATTCTTACCCTCAGTTCAGTTAGGACATGATTGCTGATTGCCTCTACTTTAAATACTATTTTTCTATCAAGCACTATTTAATCTCTCCTTACATAGAAATTCCTATTTGTCTTTTTCTTACAAGATTGGAACTTAGTAAGAAACTGATCAAAATGGAACTTTTTTCCAAAGAATCTATAGATGTAGCCTACAATCCATCACAAAACATGGGGCCAAATTAAACTTTTCAAAATTTTCTAACATTTAAATGTAAGCAAAAATGGTATAGCAGTAGGATTAGGATATTATTCTTTTCAATAGATAATAGTTTTAGATTGCAGGATACCATGTAATATATGAATATTTTAAAAATCTTTGTTTTGAATTTATAGAGTAGAACCTCTGTAAGTTGATTAAGAGACTCTAACAAACTGGTGAG
Organism: Perodicticus potto; assembly: GCA_963574655.1. Taxonomy (NCBI): domain Eukaryota; kingdom Metazoa; phylum Chordata; class Mammalia; order Primates; family Lorisidae; genus Perodicticus; species Perodicticus potto. The sequence continues at coordinate 6,760 of CAUYRH010107352.1, read as the reverse complement.
CATAAGGCACTAGGCCTGCTGTGGTACATGTCTGGTCTATGAAAGTTAGGGCAACGTGAGGTGGTTAAGGTAGGGAGGTGGTCAGCTGTGGACATTCTACTGTATTTTCAGAAAAGAATAGGATGCTTAAACTGGAGAGAATTGCTTGCATAAAATCTTCCCTCTAGCTAGCCTTAAAGGAGATTATTCTTATGACTGTAGCGTTCTATTCCATGAACTCCACCTGAAATACTTACCTTGAACAGCTCTTACTCTCCTCTATTTCCTGAATTTATTTCAGAGGCCAAGTGTATAGAAAGACTTTGGCAGACATGGTGGAAACCATGTCACAACCCTGTTTTTTAGAGGCCAAGATGGGAAATAAATGGGGTGAGAGTAAGACCACAGAGGGTCTGTTCATTTGGTCAGTCAAGTAGTCAATTTCATATTATGATAAAAGATTACAATTAAAAGATAATTATTAGTATATACCTGAAACCCTTGTCACTAACAGCATTCCTATCAGGCTATTTCAACTGTCTGATTGCTTAATAAATGCGGGGGTTTCATTCTTTTGACTAAATGAAAGATTTGACTATATTGCAAACTTCATGAAATCTGTCACTTTTTCAATACAGTGATATTATAAATGATAGGAAAAGGGTTTTTTTTTAGATTTGTGCATGAAAATAAGATAATTTAATAATTAAGGACTGTAAGTAACTTCATTTGGATCAACAGACTACCTCAGCAGAACTAGATACAAAGGTAAGTTTTTATTAAAAGAAGTGCTTTCTAAGGTCATGCAGTCATGATAAGAAAATGCAATATGTTGGTCATGATTTTAAGAAGGCAAATGCAAGGTGGCATAGAACATCGTTTGGGGAACATTATTTAAATTAGATAATAGGTCCAGTGCCTCCACTCAAAAAAAAATTGGGGCAGTTGGCATTACATTTACAGAATTGGTGATTGAAAATTCCTAGCCTCCCAATTCCGATTAACCTTTATTCCAACAAACTGGTAAATGTATATGTGAGCTCATTTCTAAGAAAGGCTTTCCAGAGGAATTAGCATTATAGATTGGTGGGCTTTCATTTCATGATGGATAGGCCTGTAGACAGCCAAGTGTGAAACACTTTGTATGCATTTCCTGTTAAGGAAAAGGAGCTGTAAGTAAGCACTTCTTATTAGAGAAAAGGACCTATGTTTTTGTTAATGAGGAAACATGCTCTTTGATGATTCTGTAGTTCACATAGAAAAAACATGTCCAGGGTGGCGCCTGGGGCTAAAAGGAGTATGGCACCGGCCCGATATGCCAGAGGTGGTGAGTTCAAACCCAGCCCTGGCCAAACGCTGCAAAAAAAAAAAAAAAAAAAAAGAAAGAAACACATGTCCAAATTTGTCTGCTGCAGGAAATGAAAATTGGAATATCCTTTAGAGTATATTTTCCAGTTCTTCCTGTTATTCCCTATTGATAGTGGCTCAGAATCCCTTCACCATGGTGTTCACCATTCTCAGTGAGCACGTCATTTTGTTGTTATCTTAAAGTGTTGTGCCCAAACTATTAGGATGGAGTTCTGTCCTAATAACTTCAGTGACTTGTGGGGCTGAGATCAAAAGTTCGATAAGATGTTAAGCTTCATCAAGAAGAGAAAGCACCAAAGAGGAAAGATCACTCTTCCCCTGCATAAAAGCATGCCACTTCTACTATAGAAATGCTGCATGTAGTTTTATAAACTGCCTCTTAGCAAAGAAAACAATGACTTAAGATAAAGCAAAACGATAAGCAAAAGAAGTAAGGGACTACTGATGTGTGCAAGTAAAAAACAAACTGTTGGAAAGTTATTGCAAATCAGCTTGGTGAGGGACAAGTAGAGGGTGCCTTAAAACAATGCCATGGAGATGGCTAGAATGATGGATTGCTGAAGTATTTTAGAGGTGGAATCATCAGGTTTGGGTAGCTGAGTGGACTTAGAAGGGGAACAGTACTACTATACATGGTTGAACAAGTATGGTTGCCATTGACTGCACAGATGGAAATGAAATGTCTTCAGGTAAATATATATATATATATATATGTATGTATATATATATATTTTTTTTTAAATCTGCATAGTAGTGCCCAGTGGGTTATCGGAAGTCATAACAGAGAAGGGGAATTTTACCTTTGGCATTTGGGTTGTTGACGAAGTTACGAACCAAATGGGAATAAAGAAAAAAGAGCAGATTTGGGGAAGATGATACATAAATACAGTTTGCAAGAGATATTTGAAAATATTGAGAAAGGGACATGAGCTAGAGATAAAACTTGGGAGTTATTACATGGAGGTGGTGGTTGATGCCATGGGAATAGTTATGAGAATATGTTGCATAAGAGAAGAGAGTTTATCAAATAAGATTAGAGAATATCAGCAGAGAAAGAAGAACTAATTATGGCAGATATGATGGTATTGCAAAAGCTAAGTGGGGAGAGAGTTTTAAAAAGAGTGAGCAATGTCAAATGATTCAGAGAAAATAAGTGAAAAAAGAACTGTGAATTTACCATATGAAAGTCCTAGGTGATCTTTATAAAAGCACTTCCTTTAGAGTTGTGGGAACAGAAGCCAGACTGTAGTAGTATGAGGAGTGAATGAGAACAGAGGAAGTAGTGACAGAAGGTAGAGGCTTTCTAAGGGAAAAGGTGACATGGGTGAGTAATTGGGGAAGGACACAGGGTAGAGGAAGATTTTGAGGGTTCTTTGATGAAGGATAAGATACTTGAATATATTTGTTAACTGAAGGAAAGGAGCCAGTCTAGAGGGAATGGTTAAAGACATAGGAAATGGAATTTTTATGGAGTAGAGCCCCGGAAGAGGTGAAAGGGTGATAGAGTTAAGAAATGGATTAACAAGTTGTAGTATATGTATATCATGGAATACTATTCAGCCACTATAAAAGATGGAGACTTTACATCTTCTGTATTAACCTGGATAGATGTGGAACACACTATTCTTAGTAAAGCATCACAAGAATGGAAAAACAACAATCCTATGTACTCAATTCTGATATGAAGACAATTAAGGTCCTAGTACATGAGGGGGGGTGGGGAGAAGTGAGAAAGGGAAAGAGAGAGGGGTTGGGGACAAGGGGTGTGGTACACCTTTTGGGGGCGGGACACAATTATGAGAGGGTCCTTATCTGACAAAAGCAATCAATGTGACCTGGTTCTGTATACCCTCAATGAATCCCCAACAATAAAAAAAGAGTATAATTGAAAGGAGTAGGTTCATTTTGAAGAGAAGAAGGGACACTGCTTCTGTAGTAAGAGGCAAAGAGATGAGGACAGATGTAGACATAGGTGTCCTGAGTCTGCATGTGATAGGTGAAGAAGTTGAAAGATTTCCTGCCAGATGACCTGTATTTTCCTACTAAAGGAGAATAAGAGGTCATCTACCAAAAAAAATAAAGACATAGGGATGACATAGGTAGAGGGTTGGAACAGTTTTGCTCAAAGGAAGAGGAAACATTTTAATAACCAAGGTGACCTAAGGCCATGAGCCAAATTCAGCCTATCACTTGTTTTTGTAAACAAAGTTTTATTGGAACACAGTCACACTCATTCATTTACTAGCAGGGTTGAATAGTTGAGACAGAGACTTTAAGGCCCACAAAGCCTAAATTACTTACCAATAAATCAGCATCTCCATGTGACCATGCCTCTCAGTGTATTACTTGTAGAGATACATTTGTTTACTGAGGTGTGTTTATACTCTGATATACTTAGAATGCTTTTGCTGATGGGCAGAGAGAAGGGAGCTTAAGATGCAGCATTTGCTGCAGATAATCCAATTAATAGGTATCTTGTCATTGTCCTTGTTCTCAAGGTCACTAACTGTTGCAGCGCTTGACATTGTTATTCATATGTCAACATTCTTGGTAACCTCAGAGTCCCTGTGTATGACCCATCCAATAATACGGTCTCTTAGTTCTTTGTCCTTTTTAGCTCTAATAATATTTTCCTATTTCTACACCTTCCCAATCTCATGGCCTTACTCTTGGAACTTGCCATACTCCAGCCCACTGATCACATTTCTACTATTTGTTAATTCTTTGTTTTTTATAAAATCTTTGATAAGATGTAATTCAAAACCCACACATTCATCAATTTAAAGTATATAGTTAAACTGTTTTTAGTGTATTTACAAGGTTTTGCAATCATCACCCTGTATTTTAACATATTTTCATGATTCTAAATGATGTAATTATATGCCTTAGCAGATGGGCCCCATCCCCTCTCCCAGTCCTAGGGAACTACTAATCCACTTTCCCTTTCTGTGGATTTGCAGACATTTCATATAAATGGAAACATAGATGACTTTTTGTGACTGGCTTCTTTTATTTAGCATAAAATTTTCAAGACTCATGCCTGTTGTACCATGTATCAGTACTTCACTCACTTTTTTTCCATTGTATGGTTGTACCACATTTTGTTTATGCATTATCAGTTGACAGACATTTGGCTCTTTTCCCCAGATACCTGCATAGCTGTTTCCTTCTCATTGTTCACGTTGCAACTCGAATGACATTCTTAAAAGCCCATCTCTGACTGCCTTAGCTAAAGCAGGGCATTCACTGTCTTTATTATTTACATTTATCTTCCTTAAGCCCTTATCACTACTTTAAATTGTTACTTAGCACGTTTATTACTCATCTTTTCCAAATAGGATGTAAGCATGTTGACAGCATATATTCCTTTTCTCCTATTCACTACTGTATCCCCAGTGCCTTGCTGAGTGCATGCTATTGGTTTCTCAGTCAGTATTTGCTGACTGACTTTGTTGGACTCAACAGGAAAAGGTAGGCATGGCTTCATAACCCCAATTTTAATTCCTTATACAAAAAACACTTTATTTGGGGTGGTGCCTGTGGCTCAGTGAGTTGGGCGCCGGTGGGTTGGGATGGTAGGTTCAAACCCAGCCCCGGCCAAAATGCAACAACAACAAAAAAAATCCCAAAAAACATTTTATTTGGAAATAATTTCAAACTTACTGAAAATCTGCAATAACTATACTAGTACAAAGAACACCATATACTCTTTATTCCAATTCATTTTATTCTATTTGCTTAATCATTTGTTCTATCATATTTTTCTGAGTCATTTAAGAGTACATTGTACCCTGAATAGTTACCCTTAAATATTTCAGTGTGTATTTATTAAGAGTAGATATATTTTCTTATATATCAAAGGTTTGGTTATCAACTATAATCCTTTTTTATTTCAAATTAATATGAGGATACAAATTTTGAGGTTACATTGTTTTGTTGTTGATGTTTTTGTTGGGGGATTCATTGAGGGTATACCGAAGAAGCAGATTACGTTGATTGCATTTGTTGCATAAAGTCCCTCTTATAATTGTGTCCCACCCCCAAAAGTTGTGTCAAACACTGTGACCCCCTCCCTCCCCTCCCTTCTTTCCTCTCTTTCTCTGTTCTCCCCTTCCCCTACCCCCACCACGTAATCGGTCATTAATTGTCCTCATATCAGAATTGAGTACATAGGATTCTTGCTTCTCCATTCTTGTGATGCTTTGCTAAGAAGAATGTGTTCCACGCCCATCCAGGTTAATACAGAAGATGTAAAGTCTCCATCTTTTTAAGGGCTTAATAGTATTCCATGGTATACATATACCACGGCTTGGTAATCCATTCCTGGGTTGGTGGGCATTTAGGCTATTTCCATATTTTGGCGATTGTAAATTGAGCTACGATAGACACTCTAGTGCCAAGTGTCCTTACGGTAAAAGGATTTTTTTTTCTTCTGGATAGATGCCTAGTACTGGGATTGCAGGATCAAATGGGAGGTCTAGCTTGAGTGCTTTGAGTGTTGTCCATACTTCCTTCCAAAAAGGTTGTATTAGTTTGCAGTCCCACTAGCAGTGTAAAGTGTTCCCTTTTCTCCACATCCACAACAGCATCTGCAGTTCTGAGATTTTGTGATGTGGGCCATTCTCACCGGGGTTAGGTGATATCTTAGGGTGGTTTTGATTTGCATTTCTCTGATAATTAGGGATTATGAGCATTTTTTTCCATATGTTTGTTAATCATTCGTCTGTCTTGTTTAGAAAATGTTGTGTTCCTCTCTCTTGCCCGTTGATATAAAGGATTGTTGGCTTTTTTTCATGTTGATTAATTTGAGTTCTCTGTACATCTTAGTTATGAAGCTTTGGTCTGATTCAAAATGTCCAAATATCCTTTCCCATTATGTAGATTGCCTATTTGCTTTGGTTATTGTCTCCTTAGCTATACAGAAGCTTTTCACACTGCCACGGAGGTCTTCTTCACAAAGTCTTTCCCCAGGCTGATATCTTCAAGTGTTTTTCCCATGCTTTCTTTGAGGATTTTTGTCATTTCATGCTTTAAATTTAGGTCTTTTGTCCATCTTGAATCAATTTTTGTGAGTGGAGAAAGGTGTGGGTCCAGTTTCAGTCTTTTACATGTGGATATCCAGTTCTCCCAGCACCATTTATTGAATAAGGATTCTTTCCCCCAGTGTATGTTATTGTTTGGTTTATCAAAGATTAGGTGGATTTAAGATGTTAGTTCATTTCCTTGTTTTCTATTCAATTCCAGATGTCTGTGTCTCTATTTTTGTGCCAATACCATGCTATTTTGAGCACTATGGCCTTGTAATACAGCCTAAAGTCTGATAGGCTGATACCCTCATCTTTGTTTTTATTATTAAGAACTGCCTTAGTTATATGAGTTTTTTTTCTAGTTCCATACAAAGTGAAGAATTATT
>CAUYRH010107349.1:0-15377 GCA_963574655.1 Perodicticus potto | reverse complement strand
CTTTTTCATTTCATATATCTCGATGATCCTTCTGGATCTGCACACATAGCTCAAACTCATACATTTTAACATTTACATACTGTTTTGGCATACAGAGGAGTCATTATTTATTTTTACTCCAAAGCTTGTTTGCCAAGAAATAAAACATTATAAGGACAGGAAAAGTTCTTTTTGTCCCCAATCCCATTTCTCTTGAGCCCCAGGGGCAACCAGTATCCTAAACATGGTATATGTATATGTCCTTTGTGTTCATGTTTTTGTCCTTCTGCTATATATGCGTATATCTGTAACCAGTATGTGGTAATATTTCACCTGTCTTACCTTTCACATAAATGAAATCATAAACTTCTTGTAACTTGCTCCATTCTTCAGTTTCAAATTTGTGTTTTCAGAACTATCCCTGTTAATACACATAGAGTTCTCGTTCACTCGTTGATTTACCGTGCTCTTTCTTCCACTGAATATTGGTGGCTGGTTTGTTTGTTTTTCCTTCTTGCTTACATGCTAAAAATAAGAGTCCTACAATTGAAATTATTTTTCTCAGATCCTTGCTTTGCAGCTGCACTGGATAGATTAATAAAAGCATGAGAGTTTCTTATAAATTGAAAGAGAAAATAAATTGAAAATCTAAAAATTTGAGGGAGGGGGCTAGAAAAGAACAGACATTTGTGTTAAATATTTCAGCTGTTACAAGTGTTGCAGTGAATGTCCTTGAACAACTTGTCACTGTTTCTTTAAGGTACCTAGGAGCTGCAATTGTTGGCTTGGGGTATACATATATTTTCAGTTTTGCTAAATACTGCCAAATTGCTCTCTGTAGTCAATGTATAAACTCACATTCCCACAAGCAATGTATAACAATTTCTGTTTCCTCACATTACTGTCAGCATGTGGTATTAGCAGATGTTTTTATTTGGGGCAATCTAATGGCTATGGAATAGTTATCACTATGTTAATTTAATTTGCATTTCCCTGATTATTTGTGAAGATAAGGGTTTTTTTTTTTTAATCTATCTACTGTTTATTCAGATTTTTCCTTCTGTGCATTGTCCATTAATATTTAACTCATTGTTAATTTGGATTGGTTGTTTTATACTAAATGTAGTCCTGTATGTAGTCTATATTTATTTGTTTGTTATATATGAGTTGCAAATGTTCTTCTCCAAGTCTGTCACTTGCCCATTAACTTTGTTTATGATAATGTGTTATAGAAGGACAGGGGAATTTTCCCTCTTGACATGGTCAAATTAATCAATCACTTACAATTTTTGCTTTTCATGTCTTCTTCAAGAAAACCTTTCCTACCCTGATAACATATCACCCTAAATTTCTTTTAAAATTTACAAGTTTTTAACATTTAGTTATTAAATATATCTGGAATTTATTGTCATACATAATGTGATGTAAGAGACTTTTTATTTTTGCTGATACAATAAGCAGTTTTTCTTACCCCTTTTATTGAACAATCTATCCTTTCCTTCCATGATTTGCAATGCCAGTTCTGTCACAGAGCAAGTTTCCTTATAATCTCTGTGTCTGGGTCTCTTTTTTCTCCCACTGATCTGTTGCCTCTCTCTGCATAAATACTATACTCTTTTAATTACTACAGTTTTCTACATCTTGACATCTGTAGACGAGTCCTTTCTACTTGTTCTTTTTTTACATTTTATCTGAGACATTCCTAGTCCTTTAATTATTCATCTGAGTTTAAGAATCAGCTTATTCAGTTTCATTAAGAAATCCTGCTGGAACTTTGTTTGGAATTGAATTTATAGATTAATATTTTGGCATTGGGCATCTTTAAGTCTTTCTCTATTTGTAAATTGTATGTATATATATATATATATTTGTATATATATCCCTATATTCTTTTATATCTTTCACTAGTGCTTACATTTTCCATAAATAACATGGGCATCTTTCATGACATTTATACTTATGTAGTTAATAGTGGAATTTGTTATCATGGTAGCTTTATTTTAACTAACTTTATAAACGCATAATTTACAAACAATAAAATTAAGTTATAATTTTTATGAGTTTTGGCAAATGTATACAATTGTGTAATTGTCACTACAACTGAGATGTAGACTGTTTCCTCATGTCCTTTGAAGTCAGTCTCTTCCCCTCCAATGAGTCCTTGGCAATCACTATTGTGTTATCTTGTCACAATAGTTTGCCTTTGTCTAGAATTTCATAAAAATGAAATGATACAGCATGTAGTCCTTTGTGCCTGGCTTTTTATCTTCAGCACAATGGTTTTGAGATTCATCCATGGTTTTTGTTTGTATTACTAGTTTCCTTTTTATTGCTAGGTAGTATTGTAGTGTATGGGTACACCACAGTTTATTCATTCACCAGTTCATGGTTGTTGGGAGCCTTTTTTTTAATGTTGAAATGTCAGAATGTTAGGGGGTATACATGTTTTGTTTACACATTGTTTTTGTATAGACTGAGTCAAAGTTATACACACAAGAGTGTTCTTCATCCAGATAGTGTGAACTGTACCCAATAGGTGTGAATTTACCCATCCTCTCTTCTCCTCTCCTCCAACTTGATTTTCATTGAGATTTACTTCCATATGTGCACTTAAGTGTTGATCGATTAGTTCCAATTTGGTATTGAGTACAGGTGTTTGTTTCTCCATTCTTGTGATGTTTCACTTACAGGGGCTCTCAACCTGTGGGTGGTGACCTCTTTGGGGGTTGAACGATCCTTTCACAGAGATTGCTTAAATGCATCCTGTGTATCAGATATTTACATTACAATTCATAACAGTAGCAAAATTACAGTTATGAAGTAGCAACGAAAATAATTTTATGGTTGGGGGTCACCAGTCAAAGTTGTGTGTATAACTTTGACTCAGTCTATACAAAAACAATGTGTAAACAAAACATGTATACCCCCTAACATTCTGACATTTCAACATTAAAAAAAAGGCTCCCAACAACCATGAGGAACTGTCTTAAAGGCTCCCAACAACCATGAGGAACTGTCTTAAAGGGTCGTGACATTAGGAAGGTTGAGAACCACTGACTTAGAAGAATGGTTTCCAGTTCTCTCTAGGTTGTCCAAAAAGATACCAGTTGCCATTTTTTGATGGCTGAATAGTACTCCATAGCATGAATATACCACATTTTATTAATCCATTGATGTATCGGTGGTCACGTAGGTTGTTTCCACACCTTTGAGATTGTTAATTGTGCTGAATAAACATTCTGGTGCAGGTGTCCTTTTTATAAAATGACCCCTTTTCCTTTGGGTATATACATAACAGCATTTCTGAATTAAATGGTAGGCCAATCTTGAGTTTTTCAAGGTATCTCCATACAATTTTCCATAGACATTGTACTAGTTTGCAGTCCCACCAACAGTGTATGAGAGGTTTTTGACTATCATAAACATAGCTACTATGAACATTTGCACAGAGTCTTTGTGTGGGCATGTTTTCATATCTCTTGGATGAATTCCCAGGGTAGTCTTTCTGGGTAAGTGTTCTTTATAAGAAATTGTCAATTTGTTTTACATTGTTGCTGTACCATTTTGCATTCCTACCAGCAATGTGTGCAGTCCTAGCAGTTATCCCATATCTTCAACAGCACTTGATACTGTTGGGCCTTTTTTTATTTTTCCTTTAGCCAATGACTAGTAATTTCTTTTAAAGTTACATTTTATGATATTTTTGCTAGTGTATAAGAATATTATTGATTTTTTAAAAAACCTTCTATGCAATAATACTGACAAATTACATTAACAATTCTGTCTGAAAAACTCTTAGCTTTCTATGTAATTAAATAGTCTATAAATGATTACATTTTCTTCCCTTCCAATATGTAAATCTATTTTTGTTCCCTGTCTTAATGAATTGGCAAAGATCTTTGGCAAATGCAATGTTAAATAATAGTTTGGAGAATAGATATCATCGTCTATGAGAATTAGGTTTTAAGTTTCTATAATTATAATGTTAACTGTGGGTTTTGGTAGCTAGTCTATATCAGATTAAATACTTCCCTGTATTCTTGATTTATTTTGCGGTTTGGGTGTTTTAGCAGAGAAGTATTGAATTTTATTTATTTTTCTTTATCTATTGAGATGAGTATATATGTGTATTAAGTGATTTACAATGAATTTTTCTAATATTTGACTATCCTTGAATTTCTGAAATCAAGCCCATTTGGTCATAATGTATTATTTTTTATCCATTTACTGAGATTAATTTGCTAATCTTTCATTTAGAACTTTTGAGATTTTCTTATCGAAAGTGAGATTTCTGTATAATCTTTCATCTTTCTTTTTTTTTTTTTTCATCTTTCTTATAAACTGGTCTGATTTCAGTATCAAGGTTTTACTGGCTTCATAAAATGGGTTGAGCAGCTTTTTCTTTTTCTAGTCTCTGGAATATTTTATATAATTATCTATTCTGTGAAAGTGTCACCTACTTACCTGCAAAATCACAGGACTGGTGACTTTGGTTGCAGAAGGGTTGGCTACTGATTCAGATCTTTTCAGTGTTTAATGGTCCATTCATGTTTTCAATTTTTTGAATGAAATTTTAGTGATTTTTACTTACTATGGAAGTGTCATTTTCATCAAAGTTTTCATATTTATTGATATAAAATATTTCATAGCATACTTATTATTTTAACAATTTGAAATATTTATTTAGTCATTTGCACGTCTTCATTGCTAATAGTGATCATTTAGGTCTTGATTCTTTTTAACTTATTCAGTCTTAACAAAGTATTGCCTATTTTATTAACCTTTAAAAATTTGGGTTTGAGCCTTCTTAAATATTTTTATTTTTTATTGTTTCCTATCTCATTAATTTCTGTTTTAATAATAATTTCCTTTCTTTTTACATACTTATGGTTTGCTTCATGTTTGTTTTTCTGACTTTGTAAGTTGAATGCTTAGAATATGAATATTCAATTATGTTGTTTCATATTGTATATGTCAAATTTTCTTACAAGTATCACATAGTTGCACCCCACAAGGTAGCATATGCCATTAAGTAATACTTATTTATAATTGTCATTAATTTTTTCTTTATTTTGTTCGGACAGTTTTCTTTGCCTAGCATATGGAAGGTTTTTGTGGATTTTTTTAAATTTGGAGACAGAGTCTCCCAGGCTAGAATGCAGTGTCATCATCATAGGTCACTGTAACCTCTCAAACTCCTGGGCTCAAGTGATCCTCCTGCTTCAGCCTCCCAAGCATCTGGGACTACAGGTGTGTGTCACCATGTCTGGATAATTATTTTCTATATTTTTTGTAGCAACAGGGTAGGGGACAGGGAAGGTGTCTCACTTTTGCCCTGGATGGTCTCAAACACCTGACTTGAAGTGATATTTTCACCTGGGCCTCCCAGAGTGCTAGGATTATAGGTGTGAGCCACTGAGCCTGGCTGGATTTTGTACTTAAGTTATTTTGGATATTTTTAAATTTTTGTCACATTTTGATGAAAATATTATTAATATCATATTCCTCATTTGAATTTATTAAGACTTCATCTGATACCTTGAGCTTTATCAATGTTTCAATATGGTTGAAAATACTACATATCCTATATTAGTTGGGCCCAAGACTCAATATGTCTGTATGTATGTATTAATTCAAACTTTGATATTGCATTGCTCAATATTATTAATATATATTCCTACATCCCTGTTTTATCAATTTCTGAGAGGAGTGTGTTAAAATCTCCCTGTAGTAATAAAGATTTGTCAAGTGGTTATTCTTGTTCTTCTGACAAACTGCTTCATCTTTCAAAGTCCCAGTGTTCTTTTTGTAAAGTGAAATGAGAAATTATGTGTAAAACAAAAAGCACTAGAATCAGTGCAGAACAGGCACTCAATAAACCAGACTTGGTTTTGTTTGCTCATTATTACTATTATACATAACAGTAAGCCCTGCTTTCTCAAGATGTTCTCAAGATGGCTTAGGGTGAGGTATATCAATCAGAATGGAAGCCCAAGCAAGGAATATTAAATCAACTTGGCCAGTTCACATTATCTAGGCAGGGCGAGTCACAATTAGGGATCACCCCATCCACCAAGAGAAGCAGTTGTTTCTATAATGAGTGTGTCTTGGGAACTTTCTTATAGTCACCTAAGGGAGAATGATTCAGCGTGGATGCGCAATATATCGGTACAAGGTAGGTGCCAAACTTTGGAGCCCTTGTGCCAGTTCAGCAGGGCCCCAGGACACTGGAGCCTCCTAAAATTGTTGGATGCCACTGGTAAAACTTTAAAGATTCCAGCAACTACCAAGGGCCATTTAAAAATATTTTTTTCTGGAAAAGTTTTGTGTTTTCTTATGTAAAATGGTATTTCCTGAGGTATTTGAGTGAGACAAAAGAAATGGTTGGGAAATCTCTTCTCCTACCTTGAGCCAGTTTCAGGAGAAAGTCCTAGTAAAGAGTAAATATGATGATCCATTCCCCCTACCTATACTAAGTAAATGGGATGGCAGGACTTCTCAGGGTGTGTCTTCTTTCCTTCCTTCCTTCCTTCCTTCCTTCCTTCCTTCCTCCTTCCCTCCCTCCCTCCCTCTTTTTCTCTCCTTCTTTTCTTTCTGCCTTAGATAAGTGAGGGCTCAATCTTTAGATGTGTTGCTTACTGATTTGGTCTACTGTGTTCATTTCCCAGTAGCTTGATGCCATAGTGTATAGCTCAAATCTAGCATAGAAGAAAAGCAAAATGATCATTCCAATGTTCACTGGTAAGGTAGTTAAGCATGTAGACTCTGGATTTGGACAGACTTGACTTCAAAATTCTGACTCTACCTCGTACTGCAGGTGTGACTGAGCAAGTTACAACTTCTCTGATCATCTTTTCCCTCATGTGTAAAATTGATTAGGATAAAATCAGGTTGTTGTGATAATTAAATGAGATAACCTAAGGGTGTGACATAGTGCCTGATATTTAGTAGACAATAAATGCTAGCTAGCTCCCTCTTCCTTTCTCAAACCCATATCCAGTTAACTCCACCTTGCTGTGAGCTATACATGCACCCTCTTCAATTTTAAATCAGCTATGTACTACAGGCTCATATTTCTTCACTTAATGGGCACTTATTTGGTACAGCTCACTATTAATGAAAAAGGTAAATGTAGATGTGACCAATTTTCTTAAGAAACCTTATTCTAGTTTGGAATACAAGACATATACATATAGACACACACAAAGCCTGGATCAGGAGAAAACAATGGACCTGAAAATACTGAGTTATAATGCTGAGTGGCAAGATCATATGAAAAGGTGAGACTAGAAATAAATATTGGAGAGGAGGTAGAATATTGGAGAAGAAAAAGGGGTGGGCCCAGTTTTGGAAATTTTAGAGGGCTTGGAAGTGCAAATAATTTCCCATAGCATAGCCCAAAGTTGTAATACTTGCAAAGTCATCATTCCTACCCTGAACAACATTTGTTGAATGCCAACTTAGTTCAAGGCACTGAGATGGTTACACACATAGCTCTAAGACACTTTGGTCCTTCCCTCCAATGCACACAATCTAGTAGAGGAGGAATATAAAAAAGTGGAATAGAATAAGGCAGTATAGGAGTATATGGCGATTATGTGCTACAATCAATCATTGGTCCTAAAGTTCCAAAGAAGAAGTGAACACTTGGTCGACTCAGGAGGATAACCACCATAATTAGGAATATGGGGAGGGCTTTTCATTGATAAAACGTGAAAGCAATGCAGATGAGGAAACACTAAGTGTACAAGGAAGGATATGAGTGGAGGGAAGGAAAGAGGGGTTATTAAAGGTAAGATATGAGAGGTAAGTAAGATTGTGATTGATTATAGATGGACTTATAAATTAAGATGAAGTATTTGGACTTTATCCTGAGGATAATGGGGAGCCATTGAAGTGTTTAAAATAAAACAGTGCTGTGATCACACTTCTGCTTAGAGTAATTCTAACTCAGCATTGTTGAGGATAAAGTTGTAGGGGACAAAAGTGAAGGCAGTGACACTAGTTAGGAGGCTATTGTAATAGTTCAAGCAAGTGATGAAATAGAGAAAAGCCTGATCTAGGACAGGGAAGTACCTAATAAGAGAATCATCCGGAAGAAAGATCTTCCAGTACCAGGGCTAAATGTACCTTAGCCATCTGGGTCTGTCTGCCCTTAGACTTGAAGCGACTTCACTTGGCCACACTTGCTTAGATTTTGTCCAAACCTACCTTGGCATGAGTTTTGAGTCAGAAAGTAATTTCCTGATGGTTCCTGTCACCAAAGGTTCAAATTTACTAATGGGTTGGGCCCATCTAAGGAATGTGAACTATGAATAGGGAGCAAAGTAAAGCTATGGGTCTTGGCCTGCATAAAATGTGACTCTTACCACAGTTCCAAAAAGCTATAAACTCAAAGCCATCTTGAGTCAAATTAGACAAATTAGGGACATCTTTTGATCTCATCTACATATGGTAATAAAGTGATTGTTTATGATGTTAGTGAAGCCTATGAAGAAGGTTACTGTAAATATCAGCCATACAAGACAGTCTTTACTTTTCCTTAATATCATTTACTTCTAAATATGCCTTCCACCCTTCTCTGGATATACTTCTGTCTCAGCTTTTTATCCTTAGTTTCTTTTATTCCCTTAACTGTTCATCTCCATGCCTACCAGCCCTCACTCTTTATAGATGTCTTAAAAAGCACCTACCTTTTCCTAGGTGCTCCCTTATGAACACAATCCATCCTGCTTCCCTTCTTTAAGTTCCAGATTCATTGTTTACATACTTGAGTGCATGTTGGTGGACATCCAGTAATCCAGGAGGTAATATAGCAGAGTGGAAAAACATGAGATCTTTGGACAAACAGACCTAGATCCAAATCCTAGATTCACTATTCACTGGCTGTGTGACCTCGAGTGAGTTACTTAACCCTTCTTAATTACAGATTTCTTATCTGTAGCATGTGAGCAACAATGCCAACCACCACACAGAGTTCTTGGAAGGATTAAATTAGATAACTGATTTATCACTGGACACAGAGAAAACACTCAAAAATGTTGATTTAGATGAAAAGCCATCATACGGCTTTCTTCTGGGTGGGATCTTCTGTCTTCCCTAATTGGGTTCAAGTTCCCAAAATGTAGTGACCATAGCTTTCCTCTTTGTGATCTCTCTCCACTCTTGTATCAAAAGGTGTGCAATTAATTTAATGCCTTGATTAGGCATGATCCAGAGGCAAAGATAGGGAGCCAGCTACAGGAAAGGAGTGCATCTCAGGAGGCTGAACCTATTATAAATGGGAGAGTTCAAATTTATCAGAAAAGTAAAATAATGGAAACCTTGGGCTTTAAGGGTAAAGAGAGCTAATGGCCTCTTATCTTATACTGAAGCAGTTTCCTAGTCAGATAGTCCTGAAATGAAATCCAAGTGTCATTGTTCACAAGCTGTGTGACCTACAGCAAATCACTAAATCTCTTAAGGCCTCAGATGTAGTTGGTGACCAAAACATGTCACTTCCTTCTTATTTCTTTCCCTTCCCCTCTTTTCAATGATTGGGATGCAGTGGAGAATTGGAGAGGGAGAATAATCATTAAGCTTTGGTGAGGCCACCCCAAATGTTTTCTTCACATCTTTGTTCCCCAGACTAAGGATCATGAGGTTGATCATGGGAATGACCATCACGTTGAACACAGAGACCAATATGTCACTTCCTAGCGGGCACTTAGAGAGTGGGCACAGATAAATGAACACTGTGGTTCCCTAGTATAGGCTCACTGTAGCCAGGGGGGAAGCACAAATAAGAAATGTCTTATGCTGTAGTTGGGTTATAGCTTTCATATGAAATCAATGTACACAGCTATGATTTAATAAAAAAAATGTCTTATGTTAGCCCTGAGCTAAGGTGATTCTCATGACACATACATAGGAGTTGATATTCAGGGAGGAGGACACATTAAAGCATAGACAAAGATTAGAATCCAGAGAACTTGTGAAGCAGAGCAGGAGAATTTTAAAAGAGGGGATCATAGAAATAGTTAAGAATGGCATGAACTTACAGAAGTTTGGGTGAAAGGTTGTGCTCCCAAGAAGCACCATGTTCACTAGACCCCATCACATATCTGTAAGTTATTAGTTGCAAGCAGAGCCTTGGGGACATGATGATATGGTAAAGCAGATGATTACAGATGGCCACTTAGTAAGCATAGGCCACACAGGCCAGGAGGAAGAACTCAGTGGCAGCAAAGATTTTTTTTAAAAGCAGCTTAACCAGGTGATATGAGTAGAAAAGGACATGGTTTGACAGTCAGGGAAAAAAACTCTGGAACCGTTATTGAAGAGTAGCAGAAGTTTCCAAAGGTCAATTTTCAGAGGAAGAAACACATGGAGTCTGAAGTTGAGGACTGATCACAATAAGGGCAAGGAAGCCCAGGTTTCCTGCCACGGTAACTGCATAGATGAAGAAGAGGGCAGGAAAGATGGAGTGAAGCTGAGGATCATCCGTGCGTCCCATAAGAAGAATTCACTCACCTGCGGGATTGCTGCAGGTCTACAGGAAGGATGTGCAGGGAAATGGTCAGACATGTAGAGCTCAAGTTCTTAAAGAGAAACCTGTAGGGGCTTGCCTTGACTCCCTACGACATGACATGTCATATGTGGTGACTATGGCAAATGCTTCATCCCCTACTCTTGCCACCCTCCAGCCTATTGGCTATGCAGTTTAAAGGTTTGAGAATGGGATTTGGGGTTAGAAGAGTCTGACTCTCACCTTTGTCTCTTCCTGTCTCTGCGACCTTGAGCTGCTGTGTTAATTTTTCTGAGTCTTCTCTGTAAACAAGGATTAAACACCTTTTCTGTAAACCTGGCTGTGAGGACTGAAAGTGATAGTGGGTGTACGTCAAATATCTAACCTGGCATGAGGTGAGCAGGAACTCAATAAATTCTAATTTCCGTCCTCTTTCTATACTCTTCTTTCCCCCCACATTAACCCTATCCTCAGCTAATGCCTCGCCTGCGTATAGAGTCAAGGACACCTATCCCACACATTGGAAGGACTCAGGAAATTTGCAGGCCCTTTCATTTTCAGCTGTGTATTTGTGGCGAGGAGACAGCAAAGTATAGTTGGAGAGGGAATAACCAAAACTGTAGCATAGAAGTAAGAGAGCAATCTTCAAAGTCAATCATATGTGGATTAGAAACCAATTCTGACTTACTAGCTGTACAACCTTGAGCAAACTACTTGAGTGTCAGTTGCCTCATGTATAAGGGGAGAGTACCAAGTATTTCCTTACTTCACTAATTTACTGCAAAGATGAAATGAGATCCTTTGTGTAAAGAAAGCACTTAGCATCGTGTCTGGCACCTACTAACAGGTGGTGAATTAGTTAGCCACCCTTTCTCTTTTATTTTGCTCAGAGTTCTCTAAGAAATAGCAATGTTGAATTCTGCTTAAGGTCATGTCTACCCTTTCTCTTAATCTGGCAGACTGTCAATGTATAACTACTTTAATATTGTTTTTTTCTGTTACAAGTAGGATAGTGAAGGACAAACACTAGCATTGCACAGAGGATTTATATCATTGGATTTAGAGTCAGAACACCTAAGTTTGAGTTCTGATGCATACTGTTTGAGCTCTACAGCCTTTGGTAAATTCTTTCTGAGTCATAGGACCTTCATCTGTTAAATAAGAAAAATAGCACTTACCTCTAATCTCACAGGTTTACTGGAAAGATACAATGAGAATCCCCAGAAAAATGCTTTGTAAACTATAAATATAGTCAGAGTGCCTACTCAGAGAGCATGTGCTGGCATAGCCAAATTACCTTTAGAAAAATTTCTCTGACAATTGTTCAATCGTTGCTCCTGTGCCCCGTCCTTCCTGCATGCTTCCCTGTACCTGCCAGCCCACCTTGGATTTCTGCAACACTGACTTTCCTCTTCATGTGGGTTCCTCGTTGGAACCTAGATGAAAAAACTAGCAACCTGTAATGGAAATTCCTGGTAACTTTCTGCACCTCTGAGGCTGTAGGTGCTTGCTTTCGGTTGATATTTCATTAAAGTCACTTTTCTGGAAAGTTTTGGGAAGTGAAATTCCACAGTGTAAAATACTGGTTGTTCAAAACTTAAACATTATCCTGAATATAGTAATCGCTACCATTATCATTAATAATGCACCACACCTTGTGCTGAGTGACTGATACAACTCATTTTATTTAAAATTCTTTATGCATGACCAAGAAGTAACTACCATTATCTTTTCCGTCTTACCTGTCCTACATCACCCACCTTCCTTCTTTGAGTGTTTCTTAGAAGCCACGACTATTCACTAACCACTTCCCTCTTTCTGTACTCATCCAAAATGCTTCAGGCCAGCTTCTGTGGCTGTGCTCTTTCCAGATGTTCCCTTGGCAGACACAGAAAATCTGTGTGCCACAATAGTAAAGCCTCTGGAACTAAGCTCCAAGTTATAATCCTTCCCTATTTCCCCCTCTGGGCTTGACCATTTCTCTGTAATTGGCACAGTCATTAATATAGCAAAATTTCTGTTTTCTCAACTGGTCTCCCGAGATGCCCAGAAAAGTAAGCTCAGGAGCTGAACAGCTGTGATGTCCAAGATGGTGGGAGCAGTAAGCAAAGCCATCCCCAATGGGGTGTTTGCACTGACTCATACTGAGAGTGTGGGGAACTGTAGTCACCACTGAGATGTTTTAGGGGCAGTTAGAAGAATAAAATAGACTATGAGATATATTGTATTATAAACTTTTTGTCTGAAGTGAATTCTTAGTTGTGTTAAAAAGTCTTAGCCACAATTAAAATACTAGTTATTTTCCCAAACATAAGGATGCTAGGAGTTGTGTGCAAAATGGCCAATATAAAATATGACAGTAAGAGTATATTTCATTTTATGATCTGTCATATCACCTTGTTTATGCAACTCTTTACTCTGATTATAAACTGTAAATCACCTTTAAGCATCAAGGCATTATTTAATTAGTTTTTATGTGGTCAATAAAATTTCTGAGTGCCACTGAGTGTTTTATTAAGTACTCTTGTCTCTTGGGTGTGTGTGGAAGCCAGGTGCCCTCTACCATATTTTCCACTTTTTATCAAATCAAGTTTGAGTTGTGGAAAGTTTGCTTCTATGTATTTGTTTCATTTTTTTCCATTTAATAAATGTTCATTAAATATTTATCATGTACCTGTCATTGTTCAAGGAGCTGGGAATATGAAATCAATGGTTTAATAGTATTTCCTCCATATACTCCATTCTTGCTCCCCCGGAGCTACAATGACATGCGCACACGTACACACATACAACACACACACACACACACACACACATACACACAGAGTCTTTCATTTAAAAGGTAAAAACAGCCTCCATCTCCTTTGGTGATAAGTTTGTAGAAAAATTTCAAATTATTATGCATTTTAAGGGCTAAACTATTGATTTTAAGGCAAGAAAATGATTTTAAAAGTAGATTTTATAAACATCTCCCTTGTGGACAGATTCATTTAATTCTATTGCTTGGGTATGCAGAATTTTGTAACCATGTAAAGTAGAGAAATTATTCTTTTTTATTCAAGTTAAATTTTAGCACATTAGGTGATATTTGAACCTGTTTATGGGCTTCTGCTGTGGAATGATGGGCTGACTCCACGTATTGAAGAACACTGCCCCCAAATTTAATTATCTTGAAATATCACCACCACATAGGATAAAATGAGTCATTTTGTTCATTGCAACTGCAGCTTTTTCTGAAATGGAGGTTATGGGATAACAACTTAAAGGCTAACTCATTAATGCTCAGGGATGAATGAGGTAATGCCTTAGCACACCAAATTGATGTCCAAATGTTTTCATCTCGAGGCTTGCATCTCTTTCCCCGGTTGTGATATATTAATGGGGATGTCTTTATACATTGTTGTTGCCTGTAGACATTTGAATAACGTAGATACAATACTTTCTGGGAACTCAGCCTTGTGTACTATCAATTTCTCAAACTCCAAAGGTCTCTCAGTGGCTAGAAGCAAAACTCCGATGGTGCCATAAAGTGCCTAAATTATAAGAATTCAAACCACGGTGCAGTTTCTGCTTTTGTTCTCAAAGGTGTTTACTAGTAAGCACTGCACCATTCCTAACTATTTGATGGAGGCGACGGAGTAAATTAGTCCTCCACATTGTGAAGGCTATGGATTTATGCCTAGCTGAAAGCATTTCCATCCTTGCAGTGTTGAAGCTGGTGACCTTTCTGACGTTAATTTGTTTCTCCACCTGTGCCATGCATTTCAAGAGGATGTGAGGAACAGGTTTGATGCTACTCAGATGTGGTTCCCCTTTTGTGTATGGCTGTGGTGATGGCTTGATAGAGGAGTCACCTATACTGAGGACAGATCCTGAGAATGTCCTTTCACTGGTCTACAGAGAATGAAGCCAGGAAATTCATCTTCATGGAGCCTGGAACATAAAGAGTTTTATTGTCCTCCTTGAAATGAGTGTTCTCCTTTAGTTACGATGTCATCTGGCCATTTGCTATCCCAAATTAAAGTTTTTTCCTACTTTTCCCTGGATCCTGAATGTGTATTGCATAGCTCAGAAGTTACAATTTCAAGTTACATATTCTTGAAAGATTTATCGAGCCAGTCAGTTCAAAGAAATGTGCTAAATTCAATCACAAAATTTTACGTTATTCTTACAACGGCCCTATGAAGTAGCTGCAATTTTATTTCTATTTTACAGAAGAAGGAAGCAAAGCTCAGACAAAGCAAATAATTTTCCCAGGATCACATGGGTGATATGTAACCAAGCTAGGAATGATATTGAAAACCTTCTGACTCTACAATCTGTGCTCTATTTGCCATAGCACACTGGAATCCTCTTTTAAGAAAACTTACTTGCTAATCCACTTAATCCTGTTCTTCCAGAGTAATGATTCCCAACCCTGGTCACACATTAAAATTACCAGAGAGGAGGGGCAGCGCCTGTGGCTCAAAGGAGTAGGGTACTGGCCCCATATACTGGAGGTGGAGGGTTCAAACCCAGCCCCGGCCAAAAACTGCAAAAAAAGAAAAAATAAAATAAAATAAATAAAAACACCAAAGAGGTTAGGAAAATACCATACTCAGATCCCACTCTCAGTATATAGTGTAATTGGTCTGGGCGAGTGTATGGTTCTCTCTATTTATATATATATATATATATATATATATATATATATATATATATATATATATATATATATTTTTTTTTTTTTTCTTTTCATCAAACTGTTTAACACAGCCTTCATGGCATTTTCTTAGTTACTATATGAAGGCATTTGTACACTGCATTCATTAAGTTCCGCCTGTGCCCTTCCAAGATGCACTGTAGATGTGGCCCCACCAATTACCTCCCTCAATCCCAACCTTCCCCCTTC